>CATIWC010000144.1:0-31503 GCA_948472305.1 Vicia faba
AGTCTGGACTGCAAAAACAGCACTCATCAGGTTCACTACTGTGGAGATGCACCATAGTGATCGTGTGAAGCTACAGTTCAGCATGCAACAGGGTATCCCAGACCCCAATACATATTTGGGACAATGACATCTACTCAGAGTTGACGACCAGTGGGGATTTAATATTTTGAGAGACTTCGCTAAAAATCAATGTCGTCAATGGAGGCATCGACGTGAATTGGTCCTAAGGGATCCAGTTTCGCAAGATGACTTAAAACCGACTCTCCAATATTTGAGATGGTACACATCGGTTTCAACAAATATGTTTTTGTCTCAAGAGACACTACACCAAAGGGAAAGCGTTGTTGTAGGAAAAGACAGTGCTTTATTAAAAGTAAAAGCGTTTGCTAAAGGGGGCCTTTAACAGCACTTTTACCTTTAAAGCGTCGGCTAAAGGGGTTCTTTAGCAGCGCTTTTACTTTTAAAGCGCTGCTAAAGGCCCCCTTTAGCCAACGCTTTAAAGGTAAAAGCGCTGCTAAAGGCCCCCTTTAGCCAGCGTTTTTTCTGAAACAATTTTTTTTAAAAAAAAAAAACCCCTTTTAGGCAGCACTTTTAATGTTAAAGTGTTGTCTAAAGCCCCCTTTAGGCAGCGCTTTTTTTAAAGCGCTACTAAAGGCCCCCTTTAGCCAGCACTTTTTTTGAAACAAAAATAAAATAAAAAATAAAAGATCCCCTTTAGGCAGCGCTTTTACAGTAAAAGCATTGTCTAATGGGGGATTTAGACAGTGTTTTTTAAAGCGCTGTCTAATGTCAACAAAAATTTTTATATAATCTTTTTGAAAAAAATCACTGTTTGATATATACAATTTTATATGCACATATTTTAACCATATTTGCACCAGATTTTCATCATATTTTGCACCTGTATATACCATTATAAATTTCACCAGATTTTCACTAATATTGGAGCTTTAATCCAATAAAAATCATACCAAAATATACTATGATACTTTTACAAATTACATATTACCCTAAACCATTACAAATTACTATGATACAAATACATACCAAAGATACTACGATACCTGTATATACCATTACAAATTACAAAATTTGCACCTGTATATACTTTTACAAAAAAAAACAACACCAAAACAACACCATTATATACCATTACAAAATCTATTCATCTTTATCTTCTACATATGCACATATAACCTGAAACAACACCAAAATATCGTAATTCATACCATGATATAAACAAAATATATATAATTTACCATATGACAAACAACAACAAAATTGTAACACTTGAATATATATACTCAAAATTCTCATAAATTAAAGTAAGATTACAATATACCTTATATAACTTTTGTCTCAATAATGTATTGACACCAATCCTCCTTAAGTTCATCCAACTGAGAACTTGAGTAATAAGCACACTTGAATTCATCAAAGTACTACATAATAATATAACATAGTACGTTTAAGTTAAAACTATTTAATTATATGAGAAATATGTGTTAAATATTAAAATAACTCCTAAGTTAGAAATCCATACCTTAGATGGAATCTCTATTCAATCCAAAAGAAGGATTTCTCTCATAAACCTCAACATGTAAAAACCGCAATCTACTTCATTACGCTGCCGAGGACACTACACATGAAAAGAAAATATGGATAAGGCCTAAGTTTTATCAAGTATCATCACTATTAATATAATAAAAAATGTGATAATTAATTAATATACCTTCACTATAATCCATGTAATGTTGTTGGATTTACTCTTTGGTACTTGAACACCTCTTTGTGCTCGAAAAACTTGTATAATGCTAATAAAACATAAATGCATATTTAGAACAATTCACATGAATAAATAAATAAATATACACATGAATATTTAGAACAATCTCACTTACGTATCAACCATATTCTTCATATCTTGGTATGTACTTGGATCATTGCGTAAAGAATCTAGATAATATACAACTTCTCTGATAGGATTAATCGCGACCAACAACCAATGTCCACTGTAAGATTAAACAAATGTGAGATGGAAACTTTCTACACAATGTCAAAATATGAAAAATTATAATAGATGAATTTAGAATGAAAATCTAACCCGTTGCCGGTATTAAGCGGTAAAAAGAACAACTTTTCGATATCTTTGTCGGCCATAAAGCGCTTGAGTACATACGCCATGACTTCATCTGGTTTATGAATGATTAACCCTAAGTTGGTACTGAAAGGAGATAAGAAAGCGAATCTTTGCTCCATTCCACTCGGGCGCATCAATTTTTCATACAAAACCTTAAATAAAAGACCTTATTAACATTTGAAATGAGTAAATGAATTGATCAATTAATTAGACAAAGTAGATCGAATATACCTTATGTATATATTAACAACACCGAGGCCTAATTGCGTATGTTGTAAAACTTGATCAAAATCCTACATACCAATTGTTTCGGAATATTCAAAACCAAAAATACCAAACTCCATAGGTAGAAGACGAGTATTTCCTTCTGGAATATCAGACATTTCTAAAAATGTCCCAAGGCACGACCTAAACTTGGAAGTAGGTTTTTTTTAGCCGCGGTCTTATTAGCAACAACCTTTTTTGTGTGGAAATGTTGCTAATTTCAGGATTCTTACCCCTACCGACATCTTCATTCTCTTTAGCATGAATCTAAAGATAATATAATTAGTTATGTGAAGTATAAGATCATAAATTAACATTTAATTAGTTACATGCATAAATATCATATAATTGTGATTTACCTCTTTTATTGATGCCACTGACTCGGTTTGCCGCGGAATCCCCTTGGATTTGGCTTTGGATTTTGTTGGAATCTAATTAACATAACCATGTAAAAACAAATGTACGTAAAATGCGCGTAAAAACTTTGACTACTCAAAGGTTCATATATATGATTTTAAGCATACCTCATTATCTACACTAATGAGGCTTGATGGCCATGCAACAAACGAACCGATTGTATCTCCCACAAGTGTGGCATCTGAAGCATCGTCAGGATGTGGTAATAACACATCCTTCTCCAAAGCAATGTCAACTGATACTTTCAAACAGCCAGTAGGGAGCGGTTTAGTGTGAAGTAATTCTCCCAAATTGTTATGCACTTTTCCCTTGCCAACCATCCGATAAGTCGGTGACGATAAGTAGAGATGACAATGTGAAATTCCCTAAAACCAATAATAAATTTCAAATTGTTATTGTGTATATATTTCAATTAAATAAATTAAGCTACTTTAATTTCATAATGATATATATAATTACCTATGGAAGATTCGGTTGAAAATTACAACTGATACTACCTTTGTCACTAGTAGCTTTAAAACCTGAAGCTTGCTCTCTTAATTATTTTCCCTTCTCAATTCACGGACTTCAGCTTGTAGTGCTTCCAAGGTGTGATACGGTGGGAGAACTGACTATGGTTTTGCGTTTGTTTTCGCAAATGTTTCGGTTGAGCAAGAGTCGCCACCGACTTTTTATTTTATCCTAAGGAAAGGTTTAAAAAGCACAGCAAAAACCTTTGAGATTTTTCTTGGGTTCGGGGAGTAGATTATAGAAAGGGAAGGTATTAGCACCCTTTCTATCCATGGTTATCCATGGGCTCTTAGGTACTTGCTTAGATCAACTTGCCTTGGTTTTCAATTGTTTGAAATGGTGCTTTGTGTGTGGTTTTGAAAATGTTTTGAAAAAGATGCCTTGTCTAGGCTACCCTTGTAACAATTCTTTACTCGAATGTTTTACAAAAGGGTGTTTTGTCTTTTTGAAAAGATGTTTCAAGGGTTTTTTTGAAAGTTTGTTTTGAAAGTGTTTGTGAAGTGTGATTTGAAAATGGGCAAGTGTTTTATTTCGCAAGTTAACAAGTACTTAAGAGCTATCTACCCTAAAGTTCTCAAAGATTTTTGTCATGTTTTAACCCTTTTAACAATTTTGTTCCACCATTGCATTTGGTGGACAATCTTGTGTTAGGAGATGAAAGGGACGGGCGCGGGTCATCGATTAGACCATAATTGCAATAGTGCTAAGTATCCTTGGGCAATTTTTCTTTGAAAGGGACTTGATCATTTTAGGCAACTTTTCGAAAGCGTCATCGAGGGACTATGATCAATTGATTTGTTTGTCTTTACCCAAAGAAACCTAACATACAATATGGCCCATTATTGAAGGCAACAAGTGGAATACCCTAGGGGTGCAAGTGTGATATGTGTTATCCATTTTCATGCTTTGATTATCTTGAAATTAGGTCAAACTATCTTGTTCTTTTTTATTTGCATACACACCCTAATTCTAGCATGGTATATTTAGAAAGCGTTAAAGTGCGAAAAGTAAAGTTCTAAACTATTACAACACAATATGGGAAGGGGGGTACAAATGTTCAAATGGGGGGGTATTTAGACAAGGAAATTAAACCTAGCTATTACATCAATTTTGGGAATATTTACAAGATAATTGATTGCATAAATTAAATGGAAAATAAAATAAAGATGCAAAAATGCAAAAAAAAAAGGTTTTTATATGTATGAAAAGAAAGTATTATTTATGTCAAATAAATAAAAATAATAAATAAAAAGTATTATTTTTGGAGTTTTTGTATTTTAAGGGTAAGACCCTAATTTTTATTAAGTAATATATATATTATTTAATTTATACAAGTATTTATTTATTATGTACAAAAATAAAATAAAATGAAGTATATTTATAAAAAGTATTTTTTTTATGTCAAATATTAATAAAAATAAAAAATATAGGTATTTTTGTATTTTAACCTAAATATACTAGTAAATATATATATATATATATATATATATATATATATATATATATATATATATATATATATATATATATATATATATGTATGTATTAATTTTTAAATATGTGTTATATATAAAAAATAATAATATTAATATTTATAAAAAAAAGTATATTTTGCATAAAATATTTTCAAAAAAAGGAAAATGTAATAAAAAATCAGAAAATAAAGTATATTTGCATTATTTTTCCTATCTATTCTAAATAATATATATATATATATATATATATATATATATATATATATATATATATATATATATATATATATATATATATATATATATATATATATATATATATATATATAATATATATATATATATATATATATATATATATATATATATATATATATATTATATATATATATATATATATATATATATATATATATATATATATATATATATATATATATATATATATATATATATATATATATATATATATATATATATATATATATATATATATATATATATATATATATATATATATATTTATGTACAAATGTTCATATAAACAAATAAATACTTAAAAAATATAAAAATGGTGTAAAAAATATTTTTCATGTTTTTAATATTATTAGCAAAAATAAATAAGCCAAAATGAAAAAAGAAGAGTCAAAAAATCATGAGAATAAACATAATGGGCTCAGGGGGTATGAAACCAAAAAATGTGGTGTGAAAAGAAAATCAGAAGCAAGCCCAGCCCATGAAACTTCTTCTTCAACCTCTGAACAAAAACGTTCAAAAAATGCGCGCCTGTAATTCCAATTCAAACACCTGGATTCTTTGATCTTTTGCACAAACTTCCAACATAAGAAATGTTAAGCATTGAATCACGATTCTAAATATATAAAAAACTCATCCTAACTCTCAGAAATGAGAGAGAATTTTGACATTCCCAAATCCTGACCTAAGTTTTCTGCCATATTCAAACCTTAAATTCTCACAGCTCAAGCAAAATAAATGAAAAGTAAAAGCATGTACAGATTCAGGGGCATGAGTAGAGCACTTCTTATTCATAAACTTAGAGCTAATGATGCCTAGACTAAGAGTTAGAAGTTCAAGAAAATACCTGTTCAGTTGAGGTTCTATCTGGCAATGGGGGAGCTTTCAGAGCAAGATGATGATCTGTACAGCTTGCCTGAAGTGTGGTGATGATATTTCAATGCTTACTTTGCTTTGAGACACCTTGAATCGAGCTATGGACCTCCAACTGTAAAACAAGAAAGTGAAAATGGTGGAACTGGTTAGAGGAATTACAGGTTATGTTTTAGGTTTTGGTTAGCTTGCATTGATGCTAGGGAATGTGTTTGATGAGCTTTGGGCAAGAAATCATGCAAGTGATGAGAGTTGGCACTCAAACTGCAGTGAGAACTCTGTTTTTGCAGTTTGAGGGTGGTTCTGAGTTTGTGGAGGTATTGGAGGTATTGGAGTCGTGTGCTAGCTTAGTTAGGATGATTAGAAGGTGTACAAAACAATTGCTTAAGTCTTCTAATGCTGAGATGATAGTTCTGTTGTGAAATGCCAAGTTTCTTAACACTTAAGCAAGCAAAGCCAAGTTGATGTTCTAGGTAAGTAGAGGCCCCCTAAACATGCTGCTAACCTTGTCTTGATCAGAGTGTTTTGCTTATAATCTTGTGCCAATTGGATTTGATCTGTACCTCTTGGATTTGCATTATGACATAAAGCTTGCTTTTGCAAAAATGGCCATTTTGCTTTTTCCATAAATGGCTTAATTCAAAGTGTAATGCATAAACTCATGAAACAAAGCCTTAGCACAATGAACATGCATTAAATTATTGAGTGTTGGATGGTTTAAGGGCCTGTAATGTAGCATAAACCAAGCTGACTTGAAGATGGCATAAGTTATGAACATGTACATGACCAATTCAAAAGTGAGTTTTGGCCATATTGCAAAATTCGAATCTCTCAAGTTATGAGGTTGTTTGATGAGTTCTTGGACATTTTCGAAAGCTTGGAATGTGTACTACAATCCATATTTGAAATGCAAATTGAAATTCTAAGTGGAAGTGTATGGAAAATGGCCTTGAAGTTAGGTAGAAAACCTTGCCAAAATAGGTTAAAATTTCACTAAGTTAAGAATGGTTTAGTACCCTTATTTAAAAAATTGTAACTTGAGATACAAGCCTCATTTGGGAAAACTTTGTTAATCAAAGTTGTAGATTATGCAACAAGCTACAACTTTCATGTTTTGACTTTTGTTTGAATCCAAATGAATCTTGGTGAAAAAGTGAGGCAAAGTTGGGAAAAAATTAGGGTTTTTCATAACTTAGAAAAATTCTAAGTTATGAAAAATTCTCATTTCTAACCCTAATTTGCAATTTTTGATTTCTTGGTGAACAAGTTTCATGATTTGGCGTGTTTTGAGGAAAAATGAATCTTGACTCTTGATTTTGACCAAAAAGTCAGAGTTTGACTTTTCAGTATACAGTCAAAATTGATCAATTGACTGGGAAATTCAACTGTCAATTTTGTGCATTTGGGATCTTTTGAACTTGTTGAGCATGTCAAGACAATTCCATGGGGTCCTTGAGTCCATATGTGAGCTTGTTTTGCTATTGGCTAGGTCAAACAGTCAAAAATTGCCTTTGTGCAGTCAAAACCCTAAAAATGACCATTTTGCCCTTTTGATGATCTGATCAAATTTCTTGTGGAATTATAATCCAAACTTGATCAAATGGTCCATGTGAGTTCATAATGTTTATGTGGGTCAATTTTCATGAGATTTGACTGTCAATTGGCCACAGTTGACTTTTTCCCCAATACAGTTGATTTCTAGGTCAACTGTCCAATTGATTGGGTAAAACTTGGAATCAAGACTTGAAACTTGACATGGATAAACTTGGGAGTCCAATATGAAGCAAGAAAGTCATCTTAGGCATTTTAGGTCAAAACATCCTTGTGCAAACACAAACCCTAATTTGGGTCAACAGTGCAAGGAGAAGTCTTGAGCAGATGAAACCCTAACTAGATCTTGAGCTCCAAGGGCTTTGTGATGAGAAATTATTGAGAGAAATGGGAGGGAAAATTTTGGGGTACAACAGTTGCCCCTGTTCAATCTTCTTGAACCTGAAGAGTTAGATTGGCAAGTTTGCCTTTCGTGACTCGAGGGTAAAAGGAGATTGGACACTAGAGTGCCCTTAAATTTGCACTCGTCAAAGCAATGGATGCGGGAATGGGCTTAGAGATGCCATTTGGAGATGGGCTTAACGATGCCATCTGGAAGGATGACAAAAGCTTGTCGAGGATGGGCTTAAAGATGCCATCTGGAATGAGTATCAGGAAGGTGTCCATGCTTGGGACCATCTCTGAACTGGGGGTCTGAATAAGCAATAGATTGACATCCGTTGCTGGGAGGAATCTGTAAACTGTTTTCAAAAATTGCATCTGAACAAGTTAGATAGATTAACATCCGTTGTCGGGAAGAATCCACAAACTGTTTTCAGAGGTCTTGAGAAGAATCTGAACAAGCGATAGGTTAACATCCGTTACTTGGAGAACTCGTGAACTGTTTTCAGAAATCTTGAGGTTGAATAAGCGATAGAGCAGCATCCGTTGTTGGGAAGCGTCCGTAAACTGTTTTCAAAAATTGCATCTGAACAAGTCGGTAGATTAACATCCGTTGTTGGGAAGAATCCATAAACTGTTTTCAGAGGTCTTGAGAAGAATCTGAACAAGCGATAGGTTAACAACTGTTACTTGGAGAACCCGTGAACTGTTTTCAGAAATCTTGGAGTTGAATAAGCAATAGAGCAGCATCCGTTGTTGTGAAGCATCCATAAACTGTTTTCAAAAATTGCATCTGAACAAGTTGGTAGATTAACATTCGTTGTTGGGAAGAATCCATAAACTGTTTTCAGAGGTCTTGAGAAGAATCTGAACAAGCGATAGGTTAACAACTGTTACTTGGAGAACCCGTGAAATGTTTTCAGAAATCTTGGAGTTGAATAAGCAATAGAGCAGCATCTGTTGTTGGGAAGCGTCCGTAAGCCGTTTTCAAAGGTTGCATCTGAACAAGTGATAGATTAACATCCGTTGTTGGGAGGAATCCATAAACTGTTTTCAGAAGTCTTGAGAAGAAACTGAACAAGCGATAGGTTAACATCCGTTACTTGGAGAACCCGTGAGCTATTTTCAGAAATCTTGAATTTGGAGGAAGAACCGGTGTAGGGTTCCCTGATGATGAGCTCGTGTAAAACTGCATCTGGATAAATCTGGAATAAGCATTAGAATGTTGCCATGTCTGGGTCACATCTGAACTATTCCTGGAAAGAATCTCGGAAGATAATGATTTTAGTCTGTCGACTAGTCTTACCTGAAAAGGTAAAGAGTTAGTTGTATGCAATGTCATGATGCATGATACAATGTATGTTATGTGATATGAATGTAAATGGATGCGCATGTAAGCTGGAGAGCTGTCTTGCAAAGAATATATGAATCTGGGATGGCTGAAGATAAAAATATCTTGACTGCTGCTGGGACGAATAATTCCTGGTTGTTGCTGGAGAATAAAGAGCTTGGGTTATATACCACTCTTCTGGGGAATTCCTGATGACTTCTACTGGGGAGTTCCAATCTAAAAGACTCATGCTGGGGATGCAAGACTGAGAATCTTCAGTTTGGTGGGAAGTATTTCTGGCAACCTTACTGGGGAACTCAAGATTTGCCCTCCCAAAATTCGGTGGGGAGAAGGTTCACCAGTCTGGCTTCGCTGGGGATACTGAAACTTTAATTTTGAGGGGAAATGAGTTATGGAGGATTCTCCGGCTGGGGATAAAAAAGATAAACTCCTCTGGGGATTGTATTGATAAGTTATGCTGGGGAACTCTGATGAACTCCGCTGGAGGTAGGAAGAATTTTGGCGAGTGCGATCTTCCGTGGCAATAAGCTGAGGATAACCCAGTTATAAGCCCTTGTGAGGAATAACTTTGAATAAAACTCGGGAGAGAGGTCCGTACTCTGCAGGGGATAAGCCTCGAGAATCTACTGGAGATAAGCTTCAGGGTTTGCTGGGATATGGATTCCACATCTACTGGGGGTTTCCTTTGAGGGGTATCAAGATATCCAACTGTACTTTCGACCTATCAGTAATCTTTTTTCTGGATTCATAAGGAAATGATTATGTTTAAATGCATATGCCTATTTAACAAAACATTGGACGTTTCTCAAAATAAAACAAATAGTGCAAGAGAAAAGAAAAGGAAATGACACAAATTTCTGGGAAAAGTATTTGTATTGACTTTCTATGAGTATATTTATACAAAGGAGACAATCATCCTAGTAAGAGGATTTTGTCGTGAATATTTGAAAGATTTATACAAAATAAAGATGGCTATGTGAAATAATTCCATGGGATTCCATTCCGCTATAGCCTTCACAACTCTGAATATCTGTCCATTCAAATGCTTCATTTGCCGATGACTGGATTGTTCAGAAACCTAGAACTGGTTGATGAAGAGATTGTCTTTGAAGTGATCCGACGAGACATAGTCATACGCTTTGATTCCCTAACTTTTGCCTGAATCGCCCTTTCGGGTTTTCGATCCACCGGGAAACCCCTTTTTGCCCAAGCCGCCCTTTCGGGTTTTCAACTTGCCGGGTGTACAGATTTTTTTTATTTTTATCCCTAACTTTTGCCTGAACCGCCCTTTCGGGTTTTCGGTTCACCGGGATGCCCATTTTTGCCCAAGCCGCCCTTTCGGGTTTTCGACTTGTCGGGTTATTTTATGCGTAGTATCTTTTGACTATGTCTGCGTTCACAGGGTGCGGCAAATCGTCGCCGTCCATGGTGGTCAGAATCATTGCACCACCAGAAAATATGCTCTTGATCACAAATGGTCCTTCATATGTAGGAGTCCATTTGCCCCTGGGATCACTCTGCGGCAAGATAATCCGCTTGATTACGAGATCTCCGACTTGATACACTTGACGTCTGACTTTCTTGTTGAAAGCCTTGATCATCCACTTTTGATACGTCTGACCATGGCATATAGCAGCGAGTCGCTTTTCGTCGATCAGATTGAGTTGATCAAGTCGGGTCTGCATCCAATCATCTTCATTCAAACATGTATCCTTCATAATCCTTAGAGAAGGAATCTGAACTTCCATAGGTAAGACAGCTTCCATGCCATATACCAAAGAAAATGGGGTTGCCCCTGTTGAAGTACGTACCGTCGTACGGTATCCATGTAGAGCAAACGGTAACATCTCATGCCAGTCTTTGTAAGTGACTGTCATTTTCTGAATGATCTTCTTAATGTTTTTGTTCGCAGCTTCAACAGCACCGTTCATCTTCGGCCGATAGGGAGATGAATTGTGATGATAAATCTTGAACTGTTCTCACAACGCGGTGATCATGGTGTTATTCAGATTTGTACCGTTGTCTTTGATGATCCTGTCTGGAACACCATACCGGCAGATGAGATTTTGCTTGATAAAGCGGGCAACCACATTTTTAGTAACAGAGGCGAAGGAAGCTGCTTCGACCTATTTGGTGAAATAGTCAATGGCAACTAGGATGAAGCGATGTCCATTGGAAGCCGTGGGCTTGATCTCTCCAATCATGTCAATGCCCCACATTGCAAATGGCCAAGGAGTAGTCAGAACATTGAGAGGAACCGGAGGGATATGGACTTTGTCAGCGTAGACTTGACATTTGTGGCAGGTACGGGAATGTTGATGGCAGTCAGCTTCCATGGTAGACCAATAATAGCCTGCCCTTAGGATCTTCTTAGCCATTGTATGCCCGCTCAAGTGAGTGCCAAATGTGCCGCTGTGTATATCAGTCATGATCAACTCTACTTCAGCTTTGTCTACACATCGGAGTAATACACAATCAAGGCTTCGTTTGTAAAGGATGCCATTGCTCAGGAAGAACTTAGCAGCAAATTTCCTTAAGAACTTCTTGTCATTTACGGAAGCTCCTTCGGGATAATCTCTAGTCTCGAGATACCTTTTGATTTCATGGAACCAAGGTTGTTCCACTACTTCTTCGGTATTAATCTCGTGACAATGTGCAGGTTCATCCATTCTCTCGATGGTGATTTGGGGAGCCTCGTTATCCCAGTTGAGTTTAAACATGGAGGACATTATGGCTAGAGCATCTGCTAGCTGATTCTCTTCTCGCGGGAAATGCTCGAAGGTAATTTGCTCGAAATGAGGCAACAACGTCAAGACATGTTCTTTGTATGGGATAAGATTAGGATGCTTGGTATCCCACTCTCCTTTGATTTGACTGATAACCAAAGCCGAGTCCCCAAATACGATCAAAGATTTGATTCCCAAGTCTATAGCGGCCTTGAGACCAAAGATGCAAGCTTCGTATTCAGCCATGTTGTTTGTGCAGCTGAAGCAAAGTCGGGCTGTGAAAGGTGTGTGACAGCCTTCTGGAGAAATGAGTATCGCGCCGATACCGTTTCCAAGTGCATTTGAAGCACCGTCAAAGTACAGGGTCCATCGGGATCCCTTTTCGGGTCCGTCATACGGTCCGTCACCTTCAATGTTGTCCAAATTCATGATGTCCTCGTCTGGGAAGTCAAATCTCATGGGTTGATAATCTTCGATAGCCTGATGAGCCATATGGTCAGCTAGTACACTCCCTTTTATAGCTTTTTGGGTGGTGTACTGGATGTCATACTCAGTTAGAATCATTTGCCATCTAGCTATCCTTCCAGATAAAGCGGGCTTTTCGAAGATATACTTGATAGGATCCATTTTGGAAATCAACAAGGTAGTATGAGTCAACATATACTGTCTTAGTCGGCGAGCAGCCCATACCAAAGTGCAGCAAGTTTTCTCAAGCAGTGAGTAGCGGGTCTCACAGTCGGTAAACTTTTTGCTAAGGTAATAAATAGCATGCTCTTTTCGACCAGACTCGTCATGCTGGCCCAAAACACACCCCATTGAGTTATCCAAGACGGTCAAATACATGATCAATGGTCTTCCTTCGACGGGTGGCATCAGAATAGGAGGTTCTAGCAAATACTGATTCTATCAAAAGCAGCTTGGCAATCGTCGTTCCATTCGACTACCTGATCTTTCTTCAAGAGTTTGAAAATTGGCTCACAGGTAGAAGTCAGATGAGAGATGAATCTGGCAATATAGTTCAGGCGCCCCAAGAACCCTCTAACCTCCTTTTCAGTACGGGGAGCAGGCATTTCTTGTATTTCTTTCACTTTTGCTGGATCGACTTCAATGCCTTTGTTGCTTACAATGAATCCCAGGAGTTTACCAGACCTAACTCCAAAAGTGCATTTACTTGGATTCAGCCTGAGCTTGTATTCTTTCAACCTGGCAAACAACTTTTCTAGATGTTCAAGGTACTCTTCCTCTGTTTGTGACCGAGCTATCATATCGTCTACGTAAACTTCAATCTCATGATGTATCATATCATGAAACAAAGCTACCATGGCGCGTTGATAAGTTGCCACTGCGTTCTTCAGTCCGAACGGCATCACCTTGTAACAGAAAGTGCCCCATTGTGTGACAAAAGTTATTTTCTCCATATCCTCGGGGGCCATTTTGATTTGATTGTAGCCCGAGAATCCATCCATAAAGGAAAACACTTTGTGCTGAGCTGTATTGTCGATCAAAATGTCAATGTGTGGCAGCGGAAAATCATCTTTGGGGCTGGCCCTATTCAAATCCCGGTAGTCCACACAGATTCTGACTTTGCCATCTTTTTTAGGTACTGGCACGATGTTAGCGACCCATTGAGGATAGGACGTAACAGCCAGAAAGCCAGCGTCGAATTGCTTCATCACTTCTGCTTTGATCTTTTCAGACATGTCAGGCCTCATTCGGCGGACTTTTTGCTTGATCGGTGGACAATCCTCTCTTGTGGGGAGACGGTGAACCACGATGTCTGTGTCTAAACCCGACATGTCTTCATAAGACCAAGCGAAGATTTCAACATACTCATTCAACAACTGTATCAGGCGCTCTTTGACACTTGGTTCCAGATTGGCACCCACTTGCACCTCCTTCCGGTTTTCCTCGGTTCCCAAGTTGACAGTTTCTAATGACTCTTCGTGCGGTAAGATGGCCCTTTCCTCTTGCTGTAGAAGTCTGGCTAGTTCCCCTGGTACTTCACAACCTTCGTCATCTTCATACTCGGCTTGATTGACCAGATCTTCAGAGTTATTGAAGGATATAGCAGAATAGTCACCCATGGAATCCGGAGTGGATGGGTACCTGCATTTGTGAGTGTGGGTGTGTGTAAGGGATAGCCATCCTTAAACAAAAAATGCAAAAGGAAAGAAAATGAACACAAGCAGTTTATCAAATGAAAAACGTCCAATGAATCATTAAACATGGCATATGGATATGAAAAATAATCAAAACCCTTACAAGTGGACCTACATGCCCCGGGCAAAGGCATGAGGTGAAAAGATAGTGTACGGATTGTTTGAAAATAAATATTACAGACCAAATTGAAATGTTTGACAGATAAATTACTGATGAATAAAAGTGATGGGGACAAAGTCTTTTGCCTCCCAGTTGCTCAATCCTCCTCTGACAGTTGGATAAATCCACTCTTCGATGTTGCTCTCTTTGTCTTCATCCTCCAAGGCGTTGATTCCGTAGGGAGAAATTTTGACTGGCGCTCTTTCAATCTTCGACCGGCGCATAGCTTTCTGGCCTGCGGTAGTGAACCCTAACCCAAATTTGTCTGTCTTATGCGGAATATCAGGCAACTGCCCCCATGCTGAATTCTTCCCTTCCTTTATTGCGGCCCTTGCGTCTTCCAGAGATGCCATCCTGGCCATCTGCCTCAGTGTCTCAGCTGCCAACTTTGCTACTGCTATTTCAGGAAGGACTTCTTCGAAATGCTGAAAAGGCGTCTCAATGAACTCCCCTTCTACCTCCACATACCGGAATGAGTTTAGGTGGCTAATCATGTACTCCTCTTCGCCATGGACAGTAATGATCTTTCCCTTGACAGGATACTTCAACATCTGATGTAAGGAGGAGGTGACTGCCCCAACACGGTGTATCCAAGGCCTACCCAACAAGCAAGAGTATGACGGACGGATGTCCATCACATAGAAAGTAGATTTAAACACCTCAGTGCCTATCTTGATGGGAATTTCAACTTCTCCATGGACCATTCTCTTCGAACCATCGAAAGCTCTGACAACAATATCACTCGGCTTCAATTCCAACCCTTCACAATCTAGTCGGTCCAAGGCCTTCTTAGGCAATACATTCAGCGACGAACCTGTGTCGACCAAGACATGCGCGAGGGTGGTTCCCTGGCACTCAACTGAAATGTGCAAAGCATCATTGTGGTTTCTACCTTTAGGAGTTAAGTCGGCATCAGAGAAACCTAATCCATTGTCCGCAGTCAGGCTAGCCACGCAATTTTGAAATTGATCTGCAGAGGTTTCCTGGGGCACATGGGCTGCCTTCAGGAATTTTATCAGGGCTTTAGCGTGCGCTTCTGAGCAAAGTAGTAGTGCCGGCATGGAGATCTTTGAGGGGGTTTGCCCCAGCTGTTCTACCACATCGTAGTCACTCCTTTTGATTATCTTCAAGATCTCATCCATTTCCTTCTTGGAGGTTTCCGGGATGACCAAGGGTTGAGCCCTCGTCCTGACGAGCTCATCTTGGATTCCTTTACCTTTATCAGTAGTGGTAGGAGAGACAGTACTAGGAACAACAACGTCTTCAATCAAAGGGGTTCTAGCAGAAAGTTTTATTGGTGCCGGGATGACCTTGTCAGCTGATGGGGGTCCGAAGACTGCTCTTGGAGGGGCAATCTCTGGAGAAAATATTCTCCCGCTCCTGGTGATTTTACTCGTGCCTGCGATGTTACCAATGTTGGCTTCTTCATCATCCAAACTTTCTTCAGTTATTTCGATTTGTTTAATCCCATGGTAATAGACGTCGCCGCCATAGTTCCATGGTATGGACTTCTCAGAGACATAGGGGACAGGCCCTGGCATCGTTATCTTCAAAGGAACAGATTTCGTAGCTGGCGTAATCTTAACAGGCTTTTTGACGGCCTTGGAAAGATTGTCGTGAATGGTTATGATTGAGACATCCTCAGTATGAACTGGAACAGCAGAAACTTTTTCAAACAAAATTTGTCGACTATCCATAAGGCCCTGGATGCCTTTCTTCAGTAACGGACAATCAAACGGCAGAGAGTAACAACAATAGCAGTCCTTCTTACATCCCGGGAAGATCCCGTCCCTTAACAGATTCAACTTAATGGTTAGCAATGGAGTAGTCAGATCATTGACATCAGCAACATACAAATCTTCTTCAATGGCATTGACATTTCGGTCGTGCTTCGGCATGGGTGCAGATATCACATTAGGCTTCTCCGAAGCGTCAAACTCCACCTCCTTCGCCTCTATCAGGTCTTGGATTTTATGCTTGAGTGCCCAACAATCATTGGTGTCGTGTCCAACACTGTCTGAATGGTAGGCGCATTTAGCATTAGCATGATAATGCGGAGAGGACGTATTCACATTCTTTGGTGCCTCCTTGATGGTGGCGAGATTCAACTTCAACAGATGGGGAAGTACTTGCGCTGGAGTCATATTAATACGGGTGAACTTCCGTTGTGGCCGTTCCACTCGTTGTTGATTTGGTCTGGACTGGTTATAGCGAGGTTGTTCACTTGCAGAGTTTTAAATCATTACGGCCCCCACGGTCGGTCGGCGCTCAGTCTTCCCTGCTCTTCTCTGAGAAAATACCACAGCGGTTTCCTTCTTAAAAGGCTTCTTCTCAACACTTGCAGCAACACCCTTCTGAATCTTTCCTGACTTGATGCCAGCTTCTATTCTTTCGCCCGTTAAGATCAAATCGGTAAACCCCGCGGAAGAGTTACCAATCAGATGATTGAAAAATGGCCCAGATAGGGTCCCTAGAAACATATCAACAAGTTCGCGGTCGGTTAAAGGAGGTTGCACCCTTCCAGCCAAATCCCTCCATTTTTGTGCATATTCTTTGAACCCTTCACCTGTTCCCAGAGACATACCCTGAAGTTGGGTACGAGTAGGAGCAAGGTCAGAATTATACTGGTATTGTTTGTAAAAAGCGGTGGCCAAGTCTTCCCAATTTCGGATGCTGGTTCCCTCTAGCTGATAAAACCATTCCAATTGAGCTCCAGAAAGGCTGTCTTGAAAGAAATGAATCCAAAGATTCTTATCTGCCGTATATGGTTGGATCTTTCTCACATAGGACCTGAGATGCATTTTTGGACAGGACAGCCCATCATACCTCACAAACACTGGCACCTTGAATTTTGGGGGAATCACAATCCCGACGACCAAACCCAAGTCTTCAAAATCCAAACCCGGTACTCTTTGTAGCTCCATGGCGGCCAACATGTCTTCTAAACCTTTGTATTTATCATCAGCTGGAGGGTATTGCTGATCAGAATAGTCTTCATCCTCTTCGACCTCCTCCTCTTCCACATCGGACTCGGAAGGTACCGCAGCCCCACCTCCTTTACTGGTCCCTTCATCAGAAGTGGGAGGAAATTCAAGCACTTTCCGAGCTTCTCCGTCAAATCTTCTCCCCAAAGTAGCTACTCCGACTCTCTTTTTCTTCTTCTTCACCGGGTCTTTGTTCCCTAACTGGGTCTTGATATCCTCCTGACCCTTAGCCAAGGTCATCAGGAGTTGCTGGAACTGTGCATTTTGGGCTTGCAGGTCTTTGACTGTTTGCTCGAGATCCATCCTACTGAAATAAACAGCAGACAGATAAGGAAACCTGGAGAAGAGACCTGTTTATGCACATGATGAATGGTATGCTTATGTATGCAATGCATTCAAGGATTTAGAACGTTCAAAATTGTTGTAGACAAAAAGGAACGCACGTCATATTAATAAGAAGAAATTTGTTAGTACATAGATGCCCCATGGGCCAAATATTACAAAATAACTTCTCAAGGTAAAAAGACGTTGCGCATCCTCTTTGGTGCGATGTAGGTGTTGAGGGCCTCTTGCTCATGGAGTCGACGGGTGAGCTCTAGAACCTTCTTCTCACTAGCGTAGAAGCTGGCTTCAAAAGTATCCCTTTCTTCCTTGAGCTGGATCCAACTTTTCTGCATTTCCTCCCACGATGTAGGCATGTCAGGATGTAGGACGATGTAGAAAACCTCTCCTTCCTTAACAGGCTCTTTAATCACAGGGAGAACATGAGGATAAGGCATCATGAGACTCTGGGCTCGGGCTCGTACCCACTTGAGATAAGGCTCAAGAGGGATGGAGTTCTTGTGTCCCAGTGTCTTGGTGTCAACCTTGTTGGGTCTTCCCCAAGCTCTGATGAATCTTTGGCGAAGTCCTTGCGCATCGTTGTCGAAGTCAAAAACTAGGTCAGGAATCAACATGTCATGAGGGCCATCTCTTCGTGCATATCCAAATTACCTCAAAGCTAGGCAAGGGTTGTAGGTGATATTGTTAGAACAAAGTTTGAATCTACTACCCTATGTCTAAGTTTTGATGATAACAAAGTGAAAAAATATATTATTTATATGATTCATGTATGAACTATCTGCTGCCTAAATTATTACGTTCTGATTTGCAGATACTCTGATTGGTATAAGCAAGATCACACCTAATCAGCATCAGAAATTTGGTTCCTGACATCAGCATCAGAAGTTGCCATATCAGAATGTCAGAATCAGAAGATTAATTCACGTGTATGCTGAAGTCTGATGAACAAGAACTGCGCTCAACGCTCTGATAAAGAAACATAACAGTTCATCAGCAGCTAAGCAGAATCAGAATGAGCCAAGCCAGAACTTGCATTAAGTAAGCAACGGTACTGTGCATTGAAAGCAAATTAATACCAACGGCCTCATTTCAGACAAGATCTGCTCGATAAGGAAAGTTTGTTATTAACATTGAATCAAGAATATTGCTCCAACGTTCAACATCTCAGTGCTATATAAACAAGACTTTGAAGATTGAATTGGCTAATGCTCTCAAAATCTTTACACGCCTAAAAGCTGATCATAATCTTCCTTCTCTCAGTTTGCTAAACACTACACATTCCCTTATTCAATTATTGTTTAGCAATCTTGTTTCTAAGCTTAAAGTTGTGTATACATCACAGTTGTGATACAGTTTTGTAGAAAACATTCACACACTTAGATTTATCTTCTTTGTAAGAAAGTGTTTCCTTGACAAACCGGGTTGTGGTTTGCATCAAGAAGGCTTTAGCAGTTGTTAAAGCAGTCTATAATATTCAGTTGAATATAGTGGATTAAGACCTCGTTGGAGAGAGGCGAAATCACCTTGACGGGTGGACTGGAGTAGTTTGATATCAAACGAACCAGGATAAAAATATCTTGTTCATTGCATTGATTTTCAGTTTTACAATTCAACCCCCCTTCTTGTGTTTTTCACTACTTCAATTGGCATCAGAGCGCCTGGTTCTGAGCTAAAACACTTAACCGTGTCAGTACAAGATCCAGCGTCAGAAAAACACAATGGCAGGAAACTATTCTCACACCAGCAATGACAACAATGAGGACAGAGACAGATTCAGCGGCAAACCTCCAGTCTTTGATGGAGAAAACTTTGATTACTTGAAAGACAGAATTGAAAGCTTCTTTCTGGCACATGATGCTGATCTGTGGGATATGGTGACAGATGGATACACACACCCTGTGAATGCAAGTGGTCAGAAGATTGATAGAAAAACAATGTCTGACCAACAAAAGCGTGACTTCAAGAATCACCATAAGGCCAGAACCATCCTCCTCAGCGCCATCTCCTATACTGAATATGAAAAGATCTCCAACAGAGACACAGCAAAGAACATTTTTGACTCACTCAGAATGACGCATGAGGGCAATGTTCGGGTCAAAGAAACTAAAGCTCTGGCGCTCATTCAGAAGTATGAGGCGTTCAAAATGGAAGAATCTGAATCCATTGAAACAATGTTCTCAAGATTCCAGATTCTGGTAGCTGGTCTCAAGGTTCTGGACAAAGGATACTCTACTGCTGACCATGTCAAGAAAATCATCAGAAGTTTACCCAAGCAGTGGAGACCAATGGTTACAGCTCTGAAGCTAGCAAAAGATCTCAACAAAATCACTCTGGAGGAACTTATCAGCTCCCTTAGAAGTCATGAGATAGAGCTAGAAGCTGACGAGCCTCAGAAGCAAGGTAAGCCTTTAGCATTGAAATCTAACAAAAAATCTGAGTCTAAAGTTTTGCAGGCAGTTGAAGAAACATCTGATGGATCCTCATCAGAAGAAGACGAACTCTCCCTCCTCTCCAGAAGAGTAAATCAACTGTGGAAGCAAAGACAAAGGAAGTTCATGAATCCCAGAAGATCTGATCAGAACGAGTCTTCTTCCAGATACAGAAGGACAGATTCTTCCTCTGGATACAGAAGATCTGAAGGCTCCTCTAGTAGCAAAAAGCCAAACACCAAGGACATCATCTGCTATGAGTGCAATGAGCAAGGACACTATAAGAGTGACTGCCCAAAGCTTCAGAGGGAAAAGCCCAAAAAGAAGTTTGGAAGAGATAAGAAGAAAAGTCTCATGGCTACATGGGATGACTCTGACTCGTCTGAAGCTGACTCAGAATCAGATGATGAAAGGGCAAACATAGCTCTCATGGCTAACATCTCAGAAGATAGTGAAGCTTCTGAATCAGACTCAGAATCAGATACTGAAGAGGTATTTCCTAACTTTGCTGTTAACTTTACCAAGGCTGAACTTGCTGAAAGCCTTAATGAGATTCTGGAACGGTATCAGCAAATTAGAGTTAAATTCAGAGACCTGAAAAGGAATCTTGAATCTGACTCTAATAAGACTGAGAGTCTCAAATTGGAGAATTCTGAGCTGAGAAATAAGATTTCAAAATTAGAAAACACTTTACAAAACTCTCAGAAGGAACCAATTTCTGAAACTCCCAGCAACGCTGATGAGATCATCAAGGAGTATGATCACAGTTTCCAGAAGTTCCTTGCTAAAAGCATAGATAGAAGCAAAATGGCTTCAATGATCTATGGAGTTAGCAGAAACGGCAGGAAAGGAATAGGATACCAAGGTAAGGTTCCTACACCAAAGAATGTCATGGACTTAACCATTAAACACACTCCTCTGAATTCACATTTTGTGTATGGTCACACACATGATATTAAATACACTAGCAGTAAGCACTCTGTGAAACCAAAATTCAACCAGAGTTTTGGTAAAACTAACAAATCAGGACCCAAGAAAATCTGGGTACCTAAGGATAAAATAATACATGTTGCAGATATCTTTAGCAGCAAGTCAGAAACACCAGTCATGGTACCTGGACTCTGGCTGCTCGCGACACATGACGGGAAGAAGGCATATGTTCCAAAGCCTGGAACTTAAGCCTGGAGGCCACGTTGGCTTTGGAGGCAATCAGAGGGGAAAGATAATTGGCTCTGGAACTGTAGGTAATGGAAATCTTACCTCTATTAATAATGTTCTGCTAGTAGATGGATTAATGCATAATCTGTTATCCATAAGTCAATTAAGTGATAACGGTTATGATATAATCTTTAATCAAAAATCATGTAAAGCTGTTAGTCAGAAAGATGGGACTATCCTGTTTAATGGTAAGAGGAAAAACAACATTTACAAAATCAAACTTTCTGAACTAAAAAGTCAGAATGTAAAATGCCTACTATCTGTTAACAACGAGTAGTGGATCTGGCACAGAAGATTGGGGCATGTTAGTATGAGAAGAATATCTCAGATTAACAAACTCAATCTGGTCAGAGGACTTCCTAATTTGAAGTTCAATTCAGATGCTCTGTGTGAAGCATGTCAGAAAGGCAAGTTTGCAAAACCTTCTTTTAAATCCAAAAATGTTGTTTCTACCTCTAAGCCATTAGAACTTCTGCACATTGACTTATTTGGACCAGTTAAAACTGCTTCAGTCAGTGGCAAGAAGTATGGGTTAGTAATCGTAGATGACTATAGCAGATGGACATGGGTAAAGTTCTTAAGACACAAGGACGAGTCACACTCTGTGTTTGTTACCTTCTGTAACCAAGTTCAGAATGAAAAGGATCTTAGAATCGTTAAAGTCAGAAGTGATCATGGTGGAGAATTTGAAAACAAAGATTTTGAGTCATTCTTTAATGACAGAGGCATTCTGCATGATTTCTCTTGTCCTAGAACTCCCCAACAAAATGGAGTTGTAGAACAAAAGAACAGAACATTGCAAGAAATGGCCAGAACCATGATCAATGAGACAGACGTTGCTAAGACCTTCTGGGCAGAGGCAATAAACACAGCGTGCTACATTCAGAATAGAATCTCAATAAGACCTATTCTGGAAAAGACTCCATATGAATTGTGGAAGAACAGAAAGCCCAACATTTCATATTTTCATCCATTTGGATGTACCTGTTTTATGTTAAATACAAAGAATTATTTGAACAAGTTTGACTCTAAAGCACAGAAGTGTATTATGTTAGGATACTCTGAACGCTCAAGAGGGTACAGAGTATACAATACAGAAACACAGATTGTGGAAGAATCAATCAGTGTTTGTTTTGATGATAAGCTTGACTCTGAAAAGTCAAAGCAGAATGAAGTTTTTGCAGGTATGGAAATTGAATTTACAGGTTCTGAAGACAAGTCATCAGAAGCTCTCAACACAGACACTCCTTCAACGTCATTGGGACAAGATGGGTGTTCAGAAACAAGCTAAATGAACAAGGTGAAGTCATCAGAAACAAGGCACGACTGGTTGCACAAGGTTATAGTCAGCAAGAGGGGATAGACTATACAGAAACCTTTGCTCCAGTCGCCAGGTTAGAATCTATCAGACTTTTAATTTCATTTGTTGTTAATAGAGGCATCACTCTGTATCAGATGGATGTCAAAAGTGCATTCTTAAATGGTTATATAGAAGAAGAAGTTTATGTACACCAACCCCCTGGTTTTGAAAATACAAAACATCCAGAACATGTTTTCAAACTAAAGAAGTCACTATATGGTCTGAAACAAGCTCCCAGAGCTTGGTATGAAAGGCTAAGTAACTTTCTATTAGAAAATGAATTCACCAGAGGGAAAGTGGACACTACTCTATTCTGCAAATCAGTTAAGAATGACATCTTAGTCTGTCAAATTTATGTTGATGATATTATTTTTGGTTCTACTAATCCTTCTCTTGGAAGAAAATTTTCTAAGTGTATGCAGGCAGAATTTGAGATGAGCCTCATGGGGGAACTGAAATTCTTTCTAGGAATTCAGATCAATCAAACTCCAGAGGGAACTTACATTCATCAGAGCAAATACTTCAGAGATCTTCTGAAGAAATTTGATCTCTCAGAATGTAAGCCATCAAAGATTCCAATGCATCCCACGTGCATTCTGGAAAGAGAAGAGGTAAGCAAAAATGTAGAACAGAAAGTCTACAGAGGTATGATTGGTTCTCTCCTCTATCTGACTGCTTCAAGACCTGACATATTATTCAGTGTTTGTATTTGTGCTAGATTCCAATCAGATCCTAGAGAATCTCACTTAACAGCTGTTAAGCGAATTTTCAAGTATCTGAAAGGTACTACTAATCTGGGTTTGTTTTATAGAAAATCTAGTGATTACAGCTTAGTAGGCTACTGCGATGCTGACTTTGCTGGAGACAGAGTGGAGCGTAAAAGTACTTCTGGAAGCTGCCAGTTTCTGGGAGAAAATCTGATCTCTTGGTCCAGCAAAAGGCAATCAACAATTGCGCTATCAACAGCAGAAGCTGAGTACATAGCAGCAGCAGGATTTAGCACACAAATGCTCTGGATGAAAAATCAGCTTGAAGACTTCCAGATTTTTGAGAGTAACATTCCTATACTCTGATAATACTTCTGCTATTTTCTTGAGTAAGAATCCCATTTTACATTCTAGAGCTAAGCATATAGAAATAAAACATCACTTCATTAGGGACTATATTCAGAAAGGAATTTTGAACTTAAAATTTATAGATACAGACCATCAATGGGCTGATATCTTTACTAAACCCCTTTCAGAAGATAGGTTTAATTTCATTCTGAAACATCTCAGCATGAAAGTCTGCCCAGAGTGAAAATGTTTTAATTCCATATATTTATCTTCAGAATGTATTTGTTTTACTGTGAACTTCTGATCAATCTCCTTTCAGAAAGATAGAACATACAGATTGTATCAGATGCAAGTCTAAAGATCTGAGAGTCTAAGCTCAAAGACAGACGTGCTGATCACTACATCAAACAAGTGTCATCCAATCATCAGCAAATCTCTGAAGCAGAACGCGTGCACGCTTCTGAGAAGGCAAAACGTTGATTGGGTGCATTGAGACACATGTCTGGTAACCGTTTTTAAGTATCTTTCTCAAATCCCCCAAAATCAGCAAGCATTCAATAAAAGTAATCATGCTTTTAAAACGCAATCATGATTTTTCTCTTTCTTAAAAACGTTTATTTTTTCAAAATATTCTGAACTCTATTTAAACAGATTAACCTCTCATTCTAATTCTTTACAGTTTCTCACTAATTCTCAAGCATTCTCTGCATTTTTCTGTGTTCATCTCTTGCAAACCCTTTTTCTCAGTTTCTTCTCAAAAATCTCTTAGTGTGAACATGGAAACCTCCAGCAGTGCTTCTGCAGGTCCTCAGAAGAAAGCATCATCTGAACAGTATCAAGTGCCATTCAAAATACTCCTCACTCCTGTGAAGAATCTTGAAGTGTTATCTGAATTGATCATTGATTTTGGAAGCTTGAAGGAGAACGGTTTTGACCTAACAGAAGAAGTTAGGGCACAGAAATGGGAAAGGTATTTTGACAGGTTGGTTGGACCAATATTCCCTATGTTAGTCAAGGAGTTCTGGATTCATGCGAAGTCTTCAACGCATCTAGTCACCTCCTTCGTTATGGGGAAGAAGATTGTGATCACTGAGGATCACATAGCAAGGTTAATCGGTTACAGTGGCGGTGGCGTCCGCTGTATTGATATGGCTGAGAGATGTGCTGACGTGGGCGTGATAGCTGAAAGGATTTTCACCCATGGGGTGCCCAGCAGCAAGATCAAAGATCTGAAGGATCATCACAGAGTTTGGGCAAAGATAATTCTGGGGTGCTTCAACCATAGGAAGCCAACTAGTTCACCTAATTACATAAATGTGGATCAGCAGTTTCTGATCTACTTTATTGATCAGAAGGTAAAAATCAACTTCGCTCATCTTCTGTTCAACCACCTCAGAACAAGCGTGAAGGAAACCAGGGAAGAAGAAAGAACAAAGAGGGATTGGATACCCTTTGGAAGGTTGATATCAGATATTCTGACAGAGAATAGGCTGATAGAGCATCTGATAGAAGCTCAAGAGTTAAGCACCATTGAACCAATGGTTGGGAAGCCTCTGAACGCGAAGAACTTGAAGAAAATGAAGTTGATAGAGAATATCAAAAAGGAACCCAGAGCTACTCCTATTGCTGATATCACCAGCAGAAGAGTTCCACTGAGTGACTTTCCTTTATTTTCTGAGATAGAATCCAAACCAGAGGTGGTTCTCAGATACCTAGACGCGCGCAAGGCAGATGGTACAGATCCAAATCTGAATATCAAAGATCTGCATCAACCTCAACCAGAAGTGACTCTGAAGAAGACGAAGAAGAGGAAGGCACCTTCAGAAGGATCATCCCAGCAGACTCCCAAGAAAAGAGGTAATTTATCTGCTGCTTCTGTTTTAAATTCTTCTACTATTCCAGCATCTATTCCACCTCCAACCTCTCATAGAATCTCAATCCCCATCCCAACAATAGATGAAACTGAACCAGAAGATGACCCTTCTGAGGAATTAAAACTCAGAAGACCCAGAACCAAACATCCCAAACCAACAATCTCAACAACATCAGCAATTGACAAAGTGCTGTCTGACATTGATCAACACACTTCTGATCACTCCGCCAATCCAAACTCTGAACCACAAATTGTCCCTCCTCCACAACCAGAACAACAGCAATCTGCTGAAGAACCAGAACAACAACAACCTCTCTCATCCATTCCAGAAGAACCCCTTATCCCTGAACAACCAGAAATTCCAACAACTTCTCCTCAACCAGCAATTCCGTCTCCCTCTCCTCAACCAGAAATTCATCCACCATCACCTCAACCTGAGTTTCATCACTCTGAAACTCAAACTCCTCCACCTTCTGAACCTCATTCACCTCAATCATCTGAACCACAACCTCTGGCAATCCAGCTGCCATGTGGAACAACAGTCACCATGGCCCAGCTGCCATCCTCGCCAGAATCTACACCACCAAATACTCCCAAAACACCAAACAGTCCAATCATAATTTCTGATTCTCCCTCTCCATCTCCAAAACAAACAGCTGCCAAGCAAACCACCGAAAACCCCAGCAGGACCTTCATAGACTTAACCAGCCTTGACCGTCTTGCTGATCTGAAACATAAAATAGCCATCCCAAAACCAAAACAACCAGATGTTGGCTCTGGTATTATGAATTTTGAAACAGGTTTGCAGCAATGGATTGCTTCTCTGAAGCAAGTCTGTCCTGGAATGATTGACCCAGCTGCCTCTGACCAGCTCTGGTCACAATTCAGACTTTGGGTACGTGCTGAAGCCCTCAAGTTGCAGGATATCAACTATGAGCAGGCACAACAGAACTTTAGCAAGCTGCTGAAGGAAGTTGAAAGTCAGCTGCCTCAGGAAGCTGTGCTCCCTCTGGATAGTGAACCTTGGTCTGAGAAACAGCTAGCTTCAAAGGTGCAACCAGAAGAAGACAAGACCATTCAAGCTGAAGCAAGTCAAGCAGAAGATGTTGCAGAAAGCTCTCAGAAGCTTCCTGCTTCTGATGTTTCTCAAGCTGCCTTGGACAGGCATACTCTGGAAGAACTGAAGCTGAATGACATGCGTCTGCAGCAGAGGATGGATGAAAACGACCAGAAGATGAAAGAAAGAATGGATGTGCAGGATAGCAAGATTGACACTGTTGTCAGCATGGTGCACAAGCAGAATGAGACTACTGATCAGATCAAAGCCATGCTGGAAAACCTGTTCACACGCTTTCCTCCCCAACCTTAGTTTTTTCATTCATGTCTTTTTCATGTTTTCTCTGATTATCTGATGTACTGTTTGAATATGTTTTGTTTGATTCTGAACCTTTTTAATATGACAAGTTTTTCTGATCTTAATTGTTTTAGCACATCACCTACACTTTTTGATTGCTGACAAAAAGGGGGAGAACAAGAATGATATTTTAAACAATAACGGTTTACTAAGACAGAAATTCTCGAACATTCTAACTCTATTATACTTGAAAATGTTTTCTGTTTTGCTTAAAGTCTACAGGTACAAGGAAGCTCCTGGACACTCTGAAGACTAAAAGCTCTGATACTCTGATCCAAAGCAAAGCTCTGACAAGAAAAGCTCTGATACGCTGATCTGAAGCTCTGCTCTGATATGCTGATCTAAAGCTTCCGATAGTCAAAGACTCTGATACTCTGATGTTCAAAGAAAGGCAAAAAGATCTGATCCTGAAGAACACTTGTAATCAAAAAGGGAAGTAATAAACTCAGGGGGAGTATCTCTCAACTCTGATATCTCTTTATCCCTTATCTTTGATAACCTCTTACTCTGATGCATCTCTCTGATACCTTTTCACGTTATTTTCATTTAAAAAATATCTAGTTTTTGTCATCATCAAAAAGGGGGAGATTGTTAGAACAAAGTTTGAATCTACTACCCTATGTCTAAGTTTTGATGATAACAAAGTGAAAAAATATATTATTTATATGATTCATGTATGAACTATCTGCTGCCTAAATTATTACGTTCTGATTTGCAGATACTCTGATTGGTATAAGCAAGATCACACCTAATCAGCATCAGAAATTTGGTTCCTGACATCAGCATCAGAAGTTGCCATATCAGAATGTCAGAATCAGAAGATTAATTCACGTGTATGCTGAAGTCTGATGAACAAGAACTGCGCTCAACACTCTGATAAAGAAACATAACAGTTCATCAGCAGCTAAGCAGAATCAGAATGAGCCAAGCCAGAACTTGCATTAAGTAAGCAACGGTACTGTGCATTGAAAGCAAATTAATACCAACGGCCTCATTTCAGACAAGATCTGCTCGATAAGGAAAGTTTGTTATTAACATTGAATCAAGAATATTGCTCCAACGTTCAACATCTCAGTGCTATATAAACAAGACTTTGAAGATTGAATTGGCTAATGCTCTCAAAATATTTACACGCCTAAAAGCTGATCATAATCTTCCTTCTCTCAGTTTGCTAAACACTACACATTCCCTTATTCAATTATTGTTTAGCAATCTTGTTTCTAAGCTTAAAGTTGTGTATACATCACAATTGTGATACAGTTTTGTAGAAAACATTCACACACTTAGATTTATCTTCTTTGTAAGAAAGTGTTTCCTTGACAAACCGGGTTGTGGTTTGCATCAAGAAGGCTTTAGCAGTTGTTAAAGTAGTCTGTAATATTCAGTTGAATATAGTGGATTAAGACCTCGTTGGAGAGAGGCAAAATCACCTTGACGGATGGACTGGAGTAGTTTGAGATCAAACGAACCAGGATAAAAATATCTTGTTCATTGCATTGATTTTCAGTTTTACAATTCAACCCCCCTTCTTGTGTTTTTCACTACTTCAGATACCTCCTCTGATTCCAAGTAAAGGAACATTAGGAAACTCTCCACAACGATCGACGATGATGACATTTTCTCTGGACCGAGAACACCAATGTACATCAGAATGAGTAAGAGTCATCAACCGTTGGGACCACCTCGAGCCTTGGTCATTCTTCAAGACAGATTGTGGAATGTGCGAAATAAACCACCTTGCAAGGAGAGGAGTACAGCACATGAGGACACCCCTCTTTCTCATTGTTCGAGTGTAAAATGAGTGAAGAATGTCCCCAAGCAATGTTGGTATTAGATTTCTGGACAAGAAGATTGTGACGGCGTTGACATCTACGAGCTGGTCAGGATTTGGGAACAAGACCAACCCATAGATAAGGAGTGCCACAATTTCTTCAAAGGCTTGTAGGTCCAATGAATTCCAACATTCTTGTGCCTTCTCAAACAAGAATTTTGCTAAGAAACCTTGGACGCCGCTTCTAGTTTCCCAATGCCCCTTGATGTCAGAGGGTTGTAGATGTAATGCTCGAGCAATATCTTCCGGCTTTGGTTCCTTTTCCGTACCGTTGAAGGGTAGTTGATTAAGGATAGGGATTCTTAGGAGTTGAGAAAACTCCTCCAAAATGGGAACCAACTGGTAATCAGGGAAAGTGAAACAGTGGTGAAGAGGGTCAAAGAACTGGAATAGCACTTTCATCATGTCTTCTTCAATGTTGGTGTGGACTAAGCTGAGCAGCCTACCATGTCTTTCACTGAAGGATGAGCTTTCCGGAATTCTTGAGGTGAGCTCCTTGAGTTGAGGAGAGATTCTCACAAGGTTAACTTGGATGGTTTTTCTGCGAGGAATTTCCATAACCTACAAAACAAGAACAAAGATGAAGATCTAAACCCTTGAAATGTTTAGTGAATGCATATGATGCTTTATGATGTTTATGATGTATGCACAAAACATATGTACAAGCAAATCACACCAAACCCTAGTTTCAGGCTTGCATGGGGTTTCATAGGTAAGTACCCTCTTGAGTGTAGTTGGCTTAAAAACCTGTCCTATAAATAGTAACCGGGTTCTAAGGAGCTCAATATCATTGGATTATTTTCAATGTTCATTGTTTCGGTTTAGCCACTTAACTAGCGACCAAAATATTCCAAGAAAACAACCCTCAATGAGTGTAGTATCGAGTATCTACCAACTTCAGACTACACCAAAGCCGGTCATCTCACTACCCCTTATAAAAGGCCAAGATGGTCAAGTAAGGTTCTAGGTCATTAGTGCTTAGTGACATCACTCAGCGGCCCCGTACTCTCCTTGATTGAACTCAAGGGTTACCGGTACTCACAAATATGTCGCACTAATATAGCTATTGCTTTGACCGTGTCGGTATACCCCGCACAGTTTCCACAACGTATTGCTATCTATGAATGTTTCCCAAAAATCCGGGTGTAGGATTGCAAACCCAAACAATAGAGTCAAAATATAAAGCAAACAATTCAAACAATTAGTCATGCAAGAGGGTGATCTAAGTCCTAAGGTTACTCCACTTTTAAAATTCTCCCCAGCAGAGTCGCCAGTTCTGTGATAGGGTGGGAGAACTGACTATGGTTTTGCGTTTGTTTTCGCAAATGTTTCGGTTGAGCAAGAGTCGCCACCGACTTTTTATTTTATCCTAAGGAAAGGTTTAAAAAGCACAGCAAAAACCTTTGAGATTTTTCTTGGGTTCAGGGAGTAGATTATAGAAAGGGAAGGTATTAGCACCCTTTCTATCCATGGTTATCCATGGGCTCTTAGGTACTTGCTTAGATCAACTTGCCTTGGTTTTCAATTGTTTGAAATGGTGCTTTGTGTGTGGTTTTGAAAATGTTTTGAAAAAGATGCCTTGTCTAGGCTACCCTTGTAACAATTCTTTACTCGAATGTTTTACAAAAGGGTGTTTTGTCTTTTTGAAAAGATGTTTCAAGGGTTTTTTTGAAAGTTTGTTTTGAAAGTGTTTGTGAAGTGTGATTTGGAAATGGGCAAGTGTTTTATTTCGCAAGTTAACAAGTACTTAAGAGCTATCTACCCTAAAGTTCTCAAAGATTTTTGTCATGTTTTAACCCTTTTAACAATTTTGTTCCACCATTGCATTTGGTGGACAATCTTGTGTTAGGAGATGAAAGGGACGGGCGCGGGTCATCGATTAGACCATAATTGCAATAGTGCTAAGTATCCTTGGGCAATTTTTCTTTGAAAGGGACTTGATCATTTTAGGCAACTTTTTGAAAGCGTCATCGAGGGACTATGATCAATTGATTTGTTTGTCTTTACCCAAAGAAACCTAACATACAATATGGCCCATTATTGAAGGCAACAAGTGGAATACCCTAGGGGTGCAAGTGTGATATGTGTTATCCATTTTCATGCTTTGATTATCTTGAAATTAGGTCAAACTATCTTGTTCTTTTTATTTGCATACACACCCTAATTCTAGCATGGTATATTTAGAAAGCGTTAAAGTGCGAAAAGTAAAGTTCTAAACTATTACAACACAATATGGGAAGGGGGTACAAATGTTCAAATGGGGGGGTATTTAGACAAGGAAATTAAACTAGCTATTACATCAATTTTGGGAATATTTACAAGATAATTGATTGCATAAATTAAATGGAAAATAAAATAAAGATGCAAAAATGCAAAAAAAAAAAAGGTTTTTATATGTATGAAAAGAAAGTATTATTTATGTCAAATAAATAAGAATAATAAAAAAAAAAGTATTATTTTTGGAGTTTTTGTATTTTAAGGGTAAGACCCTAATTTTTATTAAGTAATATATATATTATTTAATTTATACAAGTATTTATTTATTATGTACAAAAATAAAATAAAATGAAGTATATTTATAAAAAGTATTTTTTTTATGTCAAATATTAATAAAAATAAAAAAATATAGGTATTTTTGTATTTTAACCTAAATATACTAGTAAATATATATATATATATATTATATATATATATATATATATATATATATATATATATATATATATATATATAAT
>CATIWC010000147.1:0-44342 GCA_948472305.1 Vicia faba
TCTACTTCGCATGATGACAAAGCCATAATGCTTTGCTTCCTCAAACTCCAGGAGATTGGAACATCTTTAATCATGAAAATGTAGCCTACAATAATTTTCTTTTCGTCTTGATCTCCATTGAAACCTGAGTCAGTGTATCTATGAACTTCTACGTATGTGCTATTCTTTGACTTCTTTAGTAACAACACACCATGATCAATTGTTTCCTTTATGTATCTTAACACCCTCTTTACTGTGATGAGATGACACTCTTGTGTTTTCTCCATAAATCTACTCAGTAATCTTACACTTTGGCAGATATCTGGTCTAGTATTACAAATATATTGATCAAGACTTTATGAGTCTATCGGGATACTAACTGCAAGTATAGAGTTTAGTCGTTCTAGTTTTAAATGATTATCGAACCCACGGAGACTGAGGATCAATCGCATACGATCTAATGTTACAAATGTTTAACTAAGCGATGAATATTTGCTTGTAGGGGAAAAAAGTTTTAATTAAAATCAATAGTAATAGTTATACTGATATGTGATAGTCGGACTCAGTGAATCACTTGGCATATAAAGTATTTCGGTAAAAACGAATTGTTTAAAAACATGAGACATACACTCTCGTGTTCATGAAATAAGTTATGCTACTAAACCTAGTGGATGCACTTTAAATTTAATAACACTTTTTGAAAACAACTCGAGTTTAATTAATTTGTTAAAACACTCTCGTGTATTTAAAAATTAATGTTTCGTTACCACTATCTGGGTCGAACCCCAGCTCTCGCATGCAGGTTCTTGCCTTAATTAATTTCCCACTCTCGTGGCAAAATCGTGTTAAATATCCTTTCACTCTCGTGACAAGGGTAGTTAAATTAAATATGGAAATTGGAAACCAAAAATTATTTATAAAAGATTTTAGCCAAGTTATCACCGAATTCCTTCGGTGCTTAAGAGTCACATACCAGTACAAATAAAATTAGCCAGACATAATGTATTTAGCAAACATGCAACGTAAAATACAGTTCATAAAAATAATCAACATAGCGTATAAACAACAAAGATCAAATTGCATAAAAAACATGTAATTTATATTGCCGTGGTAATCTTGAATTCGTACAGTAGCTTTTGCGATACAATTAATTGAAATATAGAACTAAGTATGTGTTAATCCTTCGATGTGAAGAATTAACACTTTAGGGAACTGGAAAATTACAGAGGCTTGAAAGGAAAATGATGGTTCAAAAGCAAGAAAGCAAAGTAAAGCAATGCAGAAAGAAATTACGGTTCTGAAACAAATTTTTCGACCCCTTCAAAGTGAAGTCTTGAATATATATATAGGCTCTCTCTTGTAACTGTCATGTTCCATTATTTCAGTACGTGCGTTAAATTCTCAACTGATGGAATGAGGTCGTGTGGACTTCGTGTGGGCTGCTTCGTGGCTGACTCCATAAACTGAGTTTTTAAGTGTTACGTTCGTAATGGAATTCATTACGTTCGTAACAGCTAGGCCCTTTGTTACGTTCGTAACAGTGTGTGCTAGGCGTTACGTTCGTAACACTAAGCGTTGCGCTCGTAACGTCATCTGGTGTGAGTTTCTTGGCAGAATGTCATTTTTCTTCTTTCTTCTTGCCATTTCTTAGCTTGTTTTGCTCCTTTTAGCTTATTTTCCATCTTATGTCTTGGAAAATATAATTTACCTGAAAACAAAATAAAAATACCTTCGTGATACATATTATTCGATAAAAACGTACAAATAACTCGTGTAAATTAGGCCTAAAAAGCGATACGTTTTCGTGTTATCAAACTCCCCTACACTTGAACCTTTGCTTGTCCTCAACCAAAAAGATAAGGCGGGTTTATAAAAACGATGAATTAAACACACGCGAAGATGTTCGCAAACTAGCTAGTTTGTAAATTTTGATTAGGCCAAGAGATTTAGACGCAAAAGAGGTACGGTGACGACATTAGAGTACTCCAATTGTGCAAACTGTTCCGAGTCATGTTGTTATAACACCAATCAACCCTTTAAACTAAATTTCACTCGTGTTCATTCAAGCGCAATCACATTAATCCCTTTATCTCCACACGCACATAGCAAAGTAACCGATTAGCGACTATGATTCGTTGATTCTTGGGGTTCTGGCACTTATAAGTGGTAACCCCTTCTTTTTATAACTTAATTGTAAATTGCGGGGGATCGGTCCGTAGTCCGCCCTACCAAGTTCAGTACCAGATACTTCTGAACCAATTTACAATAAGTTTTCTTTTATCTTGTGAGAATTACATCCTTTGGGCTAAATGACCGAGTGAGGGTCACCTAACTTACTTTGGGCATTTCACGACAAAGATTGCTATTTTATCATTATCTCTTTCGGATCATTCACTTATATTCATCGGTTCCTTACGTAGTTTGTGTTTTGACGGTGCCGACTGCTAGATAAACTACTAGGGGCTAATTTAAAGTAAAATTCATGGTTGGCGATATAATAAGTACCCGAAATGGAATCACATAAGGTGGAGTTCTAAAATGTCAAAACCATAACGATTTTGTCAAACTTCCTCAAGTGGCCTAAACTTAATTTAATATTTGGTTTTAGCTAGCCATTTGGACACATCACGTTGTGTGATAATCGTAAATTTTTCGTCATGGCTCAAGAATTGTAAAGTTTGGGGAAATCCAATAATGCACGAAAAAGAACTTAGCAATTAAGGACTTAATTGTACATGAAGTTGTTTTATTGAAGGGAAAGTACAAGAAAGGAAAAACGATGTGAAAAATTAAATATAATCTAGAAAGCGAAATAAAATGATAGAGTTTCCTCCCCCACACTTAAATCTAACATTGTCCTCAATGTTTTGAAATAAGGTAAAGGAGGTAAGGATGGGAGGAGATATCTTCATTCAGGCCCTCTCCCTCTGGCTCTTCCACGACCTCTTCTCTGCCCATCAAAGCCAGGCAATCCAAAATGGCGCAGGATCTCTTGAAAATCGTCCATGCGTACACTCAAACCACCCATCTCTGTCGTCAAAGTATCCATACAGGCCTCATACCTATCTCCTTGTTCAATTTGTTGCTGCTGTATCTGTTGCACGAGTTGCATCATTGTAGTTTGCTAAGCTTGGATATCAGTGGCCTGTTGGGATTGGCGGGTAAGCTGAGCATGCATATCTGTCATCCTTTGGTTTTGATCCATCATTTCCTCATAAAGGTCTTCAGTAGTCGGGCAACGAGGCCTTCTTCTGCGCCTAGTAGAAGTGATTGGTATATCTTGTTGAGGTGTTGTCTGCTGCTGTGCATCCATTTCTTCTTCTACCTCATCAACAAGTTGGGGATTTTGATTCATCTGAGAAGCTAGGTCGGGTTCAGGGCAATTTAAATCATAAATCCACTTATCCATATTCAACACATTTGTGAGCAACCTATCCGGCATAATCACACTTGGAACAATCGTGTTCTTCACCATCAAATTATACTTGCCATCATCTCGGTTCCTAATCAAACGCGTGTATTTGCAGTTATCCAAATCCATGAGAAGAGGCGGGTAGAGCATCAAGAGTATCCAGTTGGCTTTGCAAATTAAGCCCATGAGCTAATGTGGTTATCATTCCTCCGATCAAAAATGGTTGATGCCCCCTTTCCCAAAGGGACTCAATATGACGTAGAAGGAACAGAGTAACATTTACCTTGGTTTTCCCAGCTAAGCAGCAATGAAGGAAAAATACCTCCTTTGAGTTGACTTTGTTGCTATTAGCTCATCCAAAAATGGTGTTGGAGAGAATCTTGAAGTAGTACCTAGTGGTGGGGTTGTGAATGTGAGATGCCAGACACTCATCCCAATTTTCTGTCGAGTCATTGGTGATTTTCTTCCACAATTCGAACAAAACAACGGTCCAATATTCGGTAGCAGGTACCTTGTGGTGCACCGTCTCAGATTCGTCTTCCTTAATTGAAAATTTGAGTAGCTTCGTGATTCTTTCTTGGTCTAACGTATATTCGGTGTTGAACATACGAAAATATGTGGTGCCCGTGAGGAACATGGCGTCATCACTCGGTGTTGAATACGAGAACGAACTAAGGAACTCGAGCGTCAGCTTAGGGTACGTCGGGTGATGTTGCGTGCATGCGAATGAGAGGCCAGAGAGACGGAGCAGCCAATGCACTCCATTAAATATTCCCATTTTTTGAGACAATCGTCATCGGGATATCTCGTGGCCAAGACTCCCCTACGGTGAAACTTCAAATATTTCTCCCTTTGGTGTCCACCGTCTTGATTCCTAAAAACAATTCCAGCCATGTCAGCCTCTCTGTTCTCCATTGATAATTTGTTGACTGAAGCAAGGTTCTACTGTGAAAGTGGTAAGGGAGAGACTTTGCAGACAGTGTTCGAATGGAATGGGATGAAACTATGTGAAACTCTTTATAGGATGTAAATGTGGGTTGCTCTTAAATGGGAATGAATGCTCTTAATGCAGGAAGTTTGAAAAATGGGAATGGTGGAGAATTTTGAACGTGAGTAAGTGCTAGGGTTTACAACGCGCGTTTAGAAGAATGAGAGGGGAAAGAAAAATGAAGCGATGCGCCTCTGTTTCTATTTAGTAACAGAGAGGAGCCCCGTTACATTCGCAACGCAGGGGGCGTTACGTTCGTAACGCAAAAAGGGACTGTTACGTTCGTAACAGCGGTGTTGCGTCCGTAACACCTCTGTTTATAGGAAAATAGCTTAGAATCAAACAGACTCAATTTTTCATATTCATTATCGTGCCATTCTCCTTAGCATCATTAACTGCACTTGTTATTATTAGGGAAGATAAAACACATAACAACATAGTTGAATATAGTAACAGTAGTGTAAAGCAGCAATATTAGCACTAAACAGTAACAGTAATAGCTCGTAATAGCAAAAAAAATAATGACAGTAAAATTGAAACTGATGATAAATAAATGAAATATCATTAACTAATAGAATTGTTTAGAATTTGAAACAAACAAAAACAGTAACAATTTGGAACAAACAATAACTAAATGCATGGAATAAAAATAAAAATAAAAACTAAAACTAAGGTTCCTCCCCACACTTAGACGAAACAGTGACCTCACTGTGTACATAAATGCATGAAACAGAACACATTAACATAACTACGACAACTTCTACCCACGATGAGTAGAGAACAGATGTTGGTGAATGAAATCCAATTGTTCAGTTACCAAATCCATAAAACCATGGAAATCCTCACGTAAAGAGGTAAGCTCACCCCGCATGCCAGTTATTTCAGTATTCAAAGAGTCGAGTGTGACAGCAGGTGGAGGTGGTGGTGGTGTCTCAGGAACTGGGAAGGTAGACTCAGTGGACACTACAGGCTGATCCCATGGGTCAGGAAATTGGTGGTATCCAGGTGGTGTTTCAGGATCGAATTCTTCAGCAGCTGGAGGGGTATTTGGGACTTCATAAATTTGAATAGTGGATGGAGTCGAAGGCGGTGTAGGAGGATGGTGGAGATTAAAAAGCCAATTTGCTCTGTTATGGTCACTAGGTAATAGGATTTGGGAGTACAAACTGGTGAACAGTTTCATGGTTAATCAGCAGCTCAAATTCATTCGGCCCAAGGTTTCCTATGAAGCTAGTGTTAAAGCAAAACTCAATATTCATTGGCCTAATCCCACAATGCGGATTTGTTCCTAACATAGGTCTTAGAAGTCCAATAGCATTGGAGATCATAGTAACTAACCCACCTGTGATACGGTGGGAGAACTGACTTGAGGTTTTGCGTTTGTGTTTGCAAATGTTTCGATTTAGCAAGAGTCACCACCGACTTTTTATTTTATCCAAAGGAAGGTTCAAAAAGCACAGGAAAGACCTTTGAGATGTTTTCTTGGGTTCGGGGGGTAGATTATGAAAAGGGAAGGTGCAAGCACCCTTTTCATCCATGGTTATCCATGGGCTCTTAGTTACTTGTTTAGATCACTTGCTTTGCTTTTCCAATTGTTTGAAATGGTGCTTTGTGTGTGGTTTTTTGAAAATGTTTTGAAAAGAGGCCATCGTTTGTGGCAACTTTTGTAATGATTCTTGTTTGAATATATACAAAGGTGTTTGTCTTTTGAAAAGATATTTCAATGTTTGAAAGTTTGTTTAGGGAAATGTTTTGAAATTGTGTTGTGAGGTGTGTTTGAAAATAGCAAGGATGTTTTTGCAAGTTTTGATCAAGTAACTAAGAGTTGTCTACCCTATTTTACTCAAAGATCTTTCCTACACATTTTTAACCCTTTTGACAGTGTTGTTTTACCATTGCATTTGGTAAACAACCTTGTATTTGGATGTTAAACGGGACATGCGCGAGTCATCGTATGGACCATGATAGCAATTGTGCTAAGTATATTTAGTAAATTTTTTGAGGGACTAGATCATTTTGTATAGGCAATCAAGATAGCGTCATCGAGGGACTATGATCTTTTGCTTTGTTTTTGTTTTGCCAAGATACTCAACATGCATAACATGGCCATTTTAAAGGCAACAAGTGGATGAAACCCTAGGGGTGCATGTGTGCATTGTGTTGTCAATTTACATGCTTTTTGTCTTTGTATTAGTCAAGCTATTTGTTTTAATTTTGGACATTTGCATACAAACCCTAATCTCTAACATGGCATATTTGAAAGAATAAAATGCGTAAAATAAACCTAAGCTATTACAACATTGATATGGGGAGGGGGATACAATTTTTGAATAAGGGATTATTTTGCAAGAAATTAAAACCCTAAATTATTACAACCAAATTGAATTCTTTGTATCAAATAAATAAGCAATATTTAAATAAACAATTTAAATATAAATATGCAAAATGTTATAAATATGTAAAAGATGTTTTTATTTATTTTTATGTATGTAAGAATATAACATTTAATGTACTAAATAAATAAATAAAAGATTATTTTTATTAAGGGTAAAAACCCTATTTTTATTAATGTACAAAGCTTGCCTCCAATGCTTGCAAGAGTTGGTTATATCAGATATGCCAGTTATGGCTTTGGCAAGTTTCTTGGTTATGAAGCAAAAAATGAGAAGTGACAAAGAGCAGGCCTGTATAGGCTAGCTCTAACCCTGCGTACATTGTGTGAGCTTGGCCCCAAGTTTATGGATTTGGTTTGCTGTACAAGATTTGGTTCAAGGCTCAAGAATGCAATTTGACATAAAGCAAATTTGACAAAAATGGCAATGTCGCCTTTTTGCTATTTTTGGATTAATCTCTTGTGTAATCCTCCCATGATCAGAACAAAGCCTCAAACCAATGGATTTGCATTTATTTATTGAGTATGGAAGGGTTTAGGGACCTGCAATCAAGTACAAATAATGCTGGATGGAAGTTGCAACTTGTAGCAACATGAAAATGCCATGGATCAAAAGTGAGTTTTTGCCAAATTCAAACTTTCGATTCTACCTAACCATAAATGATTTTGGAGAGTTCTTGGACATTTTGGAAATCTTGTAACATTATCTACAATCCATATTTGAAATGCATTTTGATATTCCAAGTGGAACTATGTGAAAAATGGTCATGAAGATAGGTCAAAATCCTGCCTAAACTAGGGCAAAATTTCACTAAGTTAAAAGTTTCATGGACCCTTGTTCCAAAAATCATAACTTGAGATCCAAGATTCTTTTGGGAAAACTTTGTGATCAAAGTTGTATATTTTGTGGAGGAATACAACTTTCATGTTGGAAGTTCTGTTTGAATCCAATTGCATCATGGTGAAAATGTTGGGCGAAGTTGGGAAAAAAATAAGAAAATTTCATAACTTAGAAAAATTCTAAGTTATGAAAATTTTCAATCTTAAACCCTAATTTGCAAAATTGGGTTTCTTGATGAACAAGTTTCATGTTTTGACACATTTTGATGAAAAATGACCCTTTAAACTTGATTTTGACCAAAAAGTCAAAGTTTGACTTTTCAGTGTACAGTCAAATTTTGATAAGTTGATTGAAAAATTCATCTGTCAATCCAATGCAATTGAGATCTTTTGAACCTGGTGAATAGGTCAAGATGATGCCATTGAGTCCTTGAATCCATGCTTGAACCCAATTTTCCATTGGCTAGGTGAAAAGTCAGAAATTGCCCTTCTGCAGTCAAAACCCTAAAAATGACCATTTTGCCCTTTTGATGATCTGATCAAATTTCTTGAGGAGTTGTAGTACAAACTTGATCAAATGGTTCATATGAGTTTATAATGTTGTTATGGATCAAAATTTATGAGGTTTGACTGTAAATTGGCCACAATTGACTTTTTCCCAATACAGTTGATTTTTAGGTCAACTGTCCAATTAATTGGGCAAAAGTTTGATTCAAGGCCTAGAACTTGGTATGAGCAATCTTATAAGTCCAACATGGAGTATGAAAGTCACATTGAGCATTAGAAGTCCAAAATTCCTTGTGAAAATTCAAACCCTAATTTAAGTCAACAATGCAAGGAGATGTCTTAAGCAGAGCAAACCCTAGCTTGGTCTTGAGTTCCAAGAGTCTTGTGATGAGAAATCTTGATAAAATGAGAGGGAAATTTTTGGGGTACAACACCACCTATGAGGATTGGTGCATTCTCTGTTTGGATAATACGCTTCATATTAGCAATCATGTAGGTGGCACCATTAATTGGACGGTTCTGCGAAGCACAATACATGATGAAAAGCTTATCACGTGACATAGCTGTAACATTCTGCTCTTTTCTGAAGAGGGTGTGGGAAATGATTTTGTGGAAGTACCTAATAACAGGGTTATGGATGGACTCCGAGTAAAGATCATTTGGCTCAGGATGATTGTTTCCAGCAATACTACCCCAAAAGTAATCAAGGTCATGATCTAGCATTCGGTCTTCTTGGGTCATGGTGAAAACATCAGGGCCATTAGGGAATCCTAACAGATCGACAAACTCCCTATGATTGTAGCGGTAGTCCATATTAAACATTCTGAAGGTGATCAGCCCGTGGTTGAAACCTATCCCATGGTTTGGCAGATAGCTTAGTGTGCTCAAAAACTCAAGGGTCAGCTTACGGTAGGTACAATAGCGTCTCCGAATTAGAGCAATGTCCCAACCTATTTGGTTAAGCAGATACATAACACTCTCACGAATTCCTAAGGCATTCATCGCATGGTCGTCAGCATAAATGGTTGGACGCATCTCTCACTCATCTAGATCCTCAAAACGCCTTCTCTGATGCCTACCTCTCAGGGTTATGTTCATGTAGTTCATACGTGCCAGGGAGCTAAAAAAATAAAGCTAATGAATTACCCTGAAAATATTTAATAAATGTATGAAAAACTAAGTTAGTATTTTCAGGTTAAAATGCCGAAGTTAATCAAAAGAAACAGAAGTTCAAATAAAATGAAATAAAGGATGCAACATAAAAATTGAAAGATTAAAACAAAGTTAAAAAATAAAAAGCATATCAAAACAAAAAAAAACAACTAAAAGTAAACATGGGTTGCCTCCCATGAAGCGCTTTTGTTTCATGTCGATGGCTCGACAGACAGTACCTATTCAGTTAGGTATCGGGGTAGGTGGCTCACTTAATTTCAGATAAGCTGAATAGTTTAGATTTTCTACGTTAAAATAATGCTTTAAACGTTGGCCATTGACTATAAATGGTTCTATGGAATTTCCTTTAATTTCTATCGCACCACTAGGGAAAACTTTATTAATTTCGAATGGTCCTGACCACCTGGAACGTAATTTACCCGGAAAGAGTTTCAGTCTAGAGTTGAATAGGAGTACAATGTCTCCTTCCTTAAATTCTTTCCTCGAGATACGCTTATCATGCCATTTTTTTGTTCTCTCCTTATAGATTATAGCATTTTCATAAGCGTCTAAACGCAATTCTTCTAATTCATGGATATCTAATATTTGTTTCTCGCCAGCAGTCATGTAATTTAAGTTAAGAGTTTTAATAGCCCAATAAGCTTTATGTTCTAGTTCTAATGGAAAATGACAAGATTTTCCATAAACTAATTTAAACGGAGTTGTTCCTATAGGGGTTTTAAAAGCTGTCCTATATGCCCAAAGAGCATCATTTAGCTTGGAGGACCAATCCTTTCTAGATGTGGCTACAGTTTTCTCAAGAATTTGTTTAATTTCCCTATTTGACACTTCCACTTCTCCACTTGTTTGAGGATGGTATGGTGTGGCTATGCGATGTTTAACGCCATATTTTGAAAGTAGTTTTTCGAAAATTCTAGAGATAAAATGGGAACCACCATCACTAATTACTAATCTTGGTATACCGAATCGTGGGAAGATAACATTCTTAAATAATTTAAGTACCACTCGTGTATCGTTTGTGGGTGCAGCGACGACTTTAATCCATTTTGATACATAATCAACAGCTACCAGTATATACTTATTTCCAAAGGATGCGGGAAACGGTCCCATGAAATCAATTCCCCATACATAAAAAATTTCAACTTCGAGAATCCCTTTTTGCGGCATTTTGTCACGTCTAGATATATTTCATGTGCGCTGACATCTATCGCAGTTCATAATTGCTATGTGGACGTCTTTCCATAAAGTAGGACAAAAAAGACTAGCTTTTAGTATTTTTGCACAAGTTTTCGAAGTGCTAGCATGTCCACCACAAGGGGCGGAATGGCAATGAGCAATGGCGTCATTCACTTCATCGTTAGGAACACAGCAACGGTAGATACCACCGGCGCCTCTTTTAAAGAGTAGTGGTTCATCCCAAAAGTATTGTCTAAGGTCATGGAAGAATTTCTTTTGTTGTTGGTACGTTAAATCGGGTGGTAGAACACCGGCGGCTAAGTAGTTAACAAAATCAGCGTACCATGATAATGTGGTGTTGGTACAGATAGCTTCTACTACCGCAGTTGTTAAATGTTCATCGCATTGTTCTAAACTGTCGGTAGGAGCTGTCTCTAGTTGAGCAATAAGGCGTTTATATGGGAAATCATCGTTTATGGGAACACTCTCGGTTTGGATTCCATCCAATCTTGATAAGTGGCCTGCTACTACGTTTTCAGTTCCCCTTTTGTCTTTTATTTCCAAGTCAAACTCTTGTAGGAGTAAGATCCATCTGAGTAGCCTTGGTTTGGCGTCTTTCTTACTTAGCAAGTATCGGATCGCAACATGATCTGTGTAAATAACAATTTTGGCGCCTACTAAGTAGGAACGAAATTTGTCCAACACGAATACAACAGCTAAGAGTTCCTTTTCCGTAGTGGCATAATTCATTTGTGCGGGATCAAGTGTTCTGCTTGCATAGTAAATAGCATGAAGCTTTTTATCCTTGCGTTGTCCTAGGACTGCGCCTACAGCATAATCGCTCGCGTCGCACATTATTTCAAATGGTTGGTTCCAATCAGGAGGTTGCATTATAGGTGCTGAAATTAATGCTTCTTTAAGCATCTCAAGATTTGATAAACATCCGTCAAAACTTTCTCCGCAGACAGAAAAATCGTCCATGAATACTTCCATAATTCCGTCCAAAAAGTCTGCGAAAATTGCCATCATGCATCATTGAAAAGTTACAGGTGCGTTACATAGTCCAAATGACATTCTTCGGTATGCAAAGGTACCATAGGGGCATGTGAACGTAGTTTTCTCTTGATCATCAGGATGAATGGGAATTTGAAAGAATCCTGAGTATCCATCAAGATAGCAGAAGTGGGAATGTTTAGCTAAGCACTCAAGCATTTGATCTATGAATGGTAATGGGAAATGGTCCTTGCGCGTAGCTTTGTTTAGTTTTCTGTAATCGATACACATTCTCCATCCCGTTTAGGTACGTTGTGCTACCGATTCGCCTTTTGTGTTTGTTATAACCGTAACATCTCCTTTCTTAGGTACTACGTGAACTGGACTGACCCAGTTGCTATCGGATATCGGGTATATGATGCTTGCCTCTAGTAATTTCTGCACTTCTTTCTTTACGACTTCACTTAAAATAGGATTTATTCGTCTTTGATGTTCTCTAGAAGTCTTGCAGTCCTCTTCTAGCATAATGTGGTGCATACAGACAGAAGGACTTATTCCTTTTAGATCCGATATGTTATATCCCAACGCGGTCGGATACTTCCTTAACACATTAAGAATTTTTTCAGTTTCGATCTTCCCTAAGTTGGCATTGACTATAACTGGCCATTCGAGTTCTTTATCTAAAAATTCATACCTTAGATCTTTAGGTAACGTTTTAAGTTCTATACCAGTTTTCTTAGTAGTTGGGGTAGGATCGGGTGTTAAGGCGAAACATTCGCTTAGGTTGGCATCGTGATATTCCTGTCTCCAGTCATCATCCTCGAAAATAGATGGTGTCAGAATTTTCAATATTCCAGAATATGTGTCTTCTGGACTTTCTAGTTCTTTGACACATTCATCGATAATATCTAGGAAACAGCATGAGTCGTCTATAGCAGGGGATTTGAAGAATTGGGAAAGAATAAATTCTACTTTTTCTTCTCCTACCTCGAAGGTAAGCTTTCCTTTCTTAACGTCGATAATGGCTCCTGCAGTGGCTAAGAATGGCCTTCCTAATATGATAGGAATATTTGAATCTTCCTTTATGTCCATTATTGTAAAGTCAGTAGGTATGTGTTGTACCCCAAAATTTTCCCTCGCATTTTACCACAAGAAATCTCAGCTTCAGGCATTTCCTGATTTTTCAAACTGGCTCAAGAATCGGTCAAACGGACTTTTCTCGTCAGTCAGGACACAATTAGGGTTTTATTGATTTTTAGGACTCTGGAATGCTTCAAACAGCTGGCTTAGGGTTTTGGTTGATTTTGGCTCAATTTCGATCAAGCGAACGTTTCTTTGGCATTTAATCAGGAATTAGGGTTTGTGCGCGCGTTCTCAGAAGGATTTAAATTCTACAGCACTTTGCAAGACATTCCGAGATTTGGTTTGAATCCGCATTATTTGACTTAATCAGTAAAAAGAAGGCAGTTGGTTTGAATTCACATTTGTTTGATTGAACCAGTCAAAAGATATATGCAGTTTGGATTTACAGTGTTTGGTAAAAATCAGTGAAAAGGGGGAATGCGTCTGATCAATTGTTGTGATTAACTGTTATTTTGCTTTGAACATTGGAAGCGTCAAGTTTATTAATTGATCAATACTGAAATATTGTTTAGTTAATTATTTATTATTCTAAAGATTAAATAAGTTGGAATTTATTTTCAATTTATTTTAATTTAAAGAACTATAAATAATAAATAAACAATTGAAGAAGAGAAGAATTAATTAAATAAAAGTACTTTTTATTTATCTTTAAGTCATTTGTATAATTGTTTTTGTTTACAAAATGTTGACAAAAATAATGTTACATTTATTTAAAGCTAAATAAAAACTATCCTAATTATTTTTCTAATCTTCAAATCTTCATCCGCTATCCCTCGCTCCAGTGCTCCATTTTTCATCTGCAAAAGAAAAGATATGAAAAGTCAAATAACAGTTAAATTGAATTGAAAAGACAGAAAAAAATTACAGTCATCATTAAGGGCCACTGATTGGGATCAGTTAACCCTCTCTGCAAATCACGGGATTTCTCCCGGTTCACAAAGAGGGAAGAATTTTATTTGCTAAATCATGAATGCAAAGTTGAAAAAATGCAAAGTTTGTCAACACAATGCACAATTCAAAAATCTCAAACAAACTGCACAGTTCAAACCCAACTAAAAATCAAATTGCAACTTTCTGTCAAAAAATGCCAAAAAAGTACAACTTGCTGTCAAAAATGCCAAAGGTACCCAAGCTGTCAAAAGAAGATTTTGGAAAGATATCAAGCTGTCAAAGAAAAGAGACAAGAATGCAGAGCAAAACTATTATGCAAGCAAAACATTTTTTCATCATTTCCCAAGAAAAAGGTGGCCACTTTCAGAACTAAAAGTACATCATAAACATTATTATAAAGCAACTATACTGAGGGAGAAAGAGGAAAAAGAGATAAGAGAGTAGGTTTTAGGCTTTAGGCAGGAAGGGAGAAAGATATACAAAAAGACTGAACACAGTAGGATAAGCATAAGTTCAAAAACTCTAACACAAGATATATACAAACTCCTACTGCATAAACCTATCTCACCATAAAAAACCTCATAACCATAAACACTTCAAAAACAATAACCTGCATTGGCTCAAACCTGCTAAAGTCTTAAGCTAGAAAGGCTAAAACCTGTGGCAAGCTTGAAACAAAACAATGCAAATCAGCTCAAACCTCCAACAGAAAGCCAGCATAAACCAGCAACACATGGCCTAAAACCTTAACCATTCAAAGCCTAACCACTACAAACACCTGCATATGCCAAAACGTGCCCAGAAAGAAAATCAAAGAAAAGCATAACCTGTCAAGGCCAAGCCCAAACCTGCTAAAACATGAAGCACAAAACCTACCTACTGTCAAAACCAAACCTGCATTAGCTTTACTTCCAAAAGCCTCAAACCTGTAGCATATACACCAAACCAAGTCCTGACCTGAAGCGAAAACCTGCTAGGCCTCAAGCCTGAAACCATACAAACCTGCCTAATCCCAAACTCAAACAAAGCATAAACCATTGAACCAATGTCCAATACCGAAGGTCTCAGATACCTCATCATTGACCATTAAAAAAAAGCATATAGCAGCAAGGAGAAGAAAGAAACAGTCTAGCATCAACATAGGCAAGCCAGTCAAAATAGTATTTCAACACTAGCATAACCAAAACGACCAACTCTAAGCCCTCAGAACCCTAGGCTCATCATGGGGCAAGGAAGAAGTGAATAGGCAACCAAAAGCATTCAATTCATAGCCAACAGAAGCATTTCAACAGGCAAATCAAAAAGGCAACTCAGAGAAGGGACGAAAGGTAACAAAGTTCAGGCAACAGAAAAAGAGCATATACGTAAACCTCAGAAATTTCCATCACAGGCAAACACCCAAAGGCAACAAGCGTTTTAAAGGCAATAAAGCATACAACAAAATCATAGCAAGAGAAGAAGAGAGAAAGTATTCAGGGGCAACATAAACAGAAGGCAAGCCAACGAGGAGAAGAGATAAAGAAGATATAAAGGGGTTTTCAGTTCAGTTCATCATAAAACCTTAAAAATGGCAACAAGGTAAAGATACCAGGAAGCTCAAAGAGTCCATCATCACGCACTTTTCCTCTTCGCCATCAAGCCTCCTAAGCACCTCCATCTTCTTCCTCCCCTCTGTCAAGGTAGTTCTCGTTTTCCCCTTTCCTTTCATACCTCACACAAGACAAACCAAAACGCATTAATCAATAAAACACAGAATCGGATTCAACCAATCAAAGAATCTTAACATGCAAATCTAAAATGTTTAACGAGTTTGAGACATTCCGTTACCTTGTTTCACCGTTGCCTGAACGAACGCGAGGGGGAGGACGAGGTAGTGCTGGTGGCTAGACGGAGGAGTTGGATTCAGAAGAGCGAACGGAGAAGACGAACAAGTGAACGAACGGCGCGCTGCTCACAAACCCTAAGGCAATTTCCCAACTGAAAGTAATTGTTTCAAACCCTAAAGTGTGTGTTTCCACAGCTGGGCCTAACCCATCCAAATGCCAAGCCCAAACGCGCTTCCCTGATCACACCCCCTTTTTTCTAGCGCCATGGACATTCTGCTTGGGCCATAATCCTCCAAGCACATTTCTTTTGTGCATAAACTCAACCATTTCTCTTTTTAATTAAAATACTTCAATACATTAATACTAAAATACACTTTTCCATATACCTAATTTAATTAATTTAAAACATCTTTTGAATATATATATATTAAACACAAATACATAAAAATATATTTTTATTACACAAAATAATTAAGATTGAAAACATTTTTCTTTTCCTTTAATTAAAATTTTCTATTTGTACATAATAGATAAATACATTTTTGCATAATTTAAATTCTTAAACATTTAATTAAAATACTTTTTGTACATAATAAATAAAGATACATTGTTATACATAATTTAATTAGAATTTAAAACATTTGATTAAAACATTTCTTTTTGTACATATTAAGAAAATACAAGATTATTAATTAAATTAAATAGACATTTAATTTTTCTTTAGGTCAAAATAATGCTTAACAATACTTTCTTAAATTCATATTGTCGCACCTGTAAATAATCACATACGCGTATACATGATACACTTACACAATACATTGCCCCTATACACATTTGCTTACATTTGAATATTCGTTACATTTACATTTGATCGATTCGATTTGGTTGTAACTTATTGAACATTACATTCCTAATTATCATCCCCATTCATAAATTTGTACCCCCACTCCCGGATGCTTATTTTGTAATAGTGTAGACTTTACATTTTCGCAATTTACCGCTTTCAATTATACCATGGTTAGACCTAGGGTTTGCATGTACATAAAATCAAACGCTAGATAACCTAATACAAGACAAATACATGAAATCAATACACAATCACACTTGCACCCTCTAGGGTAATCCCACATGTTGCCTTCCAAAATGGGCCATGCTTGCACGTCGAGTTTCTTTGGCAAAACAAAATCAAATGATCATAAGTCCCTCGATGACGCTTTCGAATGTTGCCTAAAACGGAATGATCATAGTCCCTTCAAAGCAAATTGCCAAAGACACTTGGCACTATTGCATTCATGGTCCATACGATGACCCGCACCCGTCCCGTTAAACTTCCTAAACGCAAGATTGTCCACCAAATTCAATGGTGGAACAAAATTGTCAAAAAAAGGGGTTGAAAACATAGAGAAAACCTTTGAGTACAATAGGGTAGACAAAACTCTTAGTTACTTGAGATCGACTTGCAAAAAACGCTTGCCTTCTTTTCAAAAACCACAATCCACAACACTTTCAAACAAACTCTCAAAAACATTTGAAACATCTTTTCGAAAAGATCCACACTTTTGTAAAACACTCAAACACGAGTCAAATACATTGGTCACCTAAGACAAGGCATCTCTTCAAAAACATTTTCAAAACACATACACACACCACAATTTCAAGCAATCGAAAATCAAGGCAAGTGATCTAAGCAAGTAACTAAGAGCCCATGGATAACCATGGATAGAAAGGGTGCTAATACCTTCCCTTTCTATAATCTACTCCCCGAACCCAAGAGAACATCTCAAAAGGTTTTTGCTGTGCTTTTTAACCTTTCCTTAGGATAAAATAAAAAGTCGGTGGCGACTCTTGCTCAACCGAAACATTTGCGAAAACAAACACAAAACCACAGTCAGTTCTCCCACCGTATCACAGAACTGGCGACTCTGCTGGGGAGAAACTTAAAAGTGGGGTTACCTTAGGGTTTAGATCACCTTTATTTTCAATTGATTACTTTGTTTGCTTTTACATTTGTGGGCTTTGTATCGGAGTTCATAGATCCTAACCAGGATCTGGGGGAAACCTTTTTTTTAGGTAGCATAATCTGCGAGGGACCTGTCCGGGGTATACCGACATGGGTGAAGCAGTGGCTACGTTGGTGTGGCGCTTTGGTCTGTATCGATATCCCTCATGTTGAAACGGGGAGAATATGGGTCTTCCAAGGAGTCATTAAGCACCAACCGACCTTAGAACCCTAAATTGACCCAACTTGGCCATTAGAACAGTAGCAGTATGCTACACTCATTGAGGCTAAACTCTCGCGATGGTTCCGGCCGCAAGAAAAGATAGCGATGTTGGAGTTATGACCGATCGAGGGTAGCCAATGATTTGAGATCCTCTAGAACCCGGTTACTTTTGATAGGACAAGTTTTAACCAACGAACTGAAAGAGGGTAGTACCTGAACCCCATGCAAGCCTAAACCTAAGGACTTGTTGGCTTTGTGTGAATATGTTTGCCTGTATATACACTCCCTTGCTTGTGCATACATGTACATAACATCATGACATCATACCATAGCATTTTCAATAACCATTTCAAGGATCTCGAGGGTTCTTTTGATGCAGGGTTACGTTGAACCAGACGTCTACCAAGGGGCAAGAGGTTTCTCCTCTAACCAATGCCAATCAAAGATCAAGTACAACAACTTGAATCAGTGGCTATGACCCACTCGACATGGTGAGCTTGATTCTCGTGGAAAGACGTCCACCGATACAAAGTCCTCCAATCAAAGATCAAGTACAACAACTTGAATCAGTGGCTATGACCCACTTGACATGGTGAGCTTGATTCTCGTGGAAAGACGTCCACCGGTGCAGAGATCTCTGATCGCACTGAATCGCACTATGTTTCTGACTCAAATATCACATGTTTTCCTTAGTTTTTATTGTCATTTTCTCGTATTATGTTCCTTTTTCCTTTGTTTTCAGGATTCTTGTCATTTCAGAGCCTTCTGTGAAGAAACGAGCCAAAACGCCAAGAAATTAGGGTTTTTCAAGATATTCTGCACTTATGGCGTTCAGCGCCGCGCTGGCTACAGGGAACGCGATGACGTGGCCCACTTTCACCCAGAGATCAACTGCCACGTTCCCATGATGTGGAAGTTCCAGCCACCGCGCCCGCGGCCTTCATAAAAAGCTTCCCGCTCAAAAGAAGTTAAGGGGCATGCTGGTCTTTACGCACCTCAAGGATCCTCTATAAATAGTTTTCGATTTTCATTCTTTAGTTTCATCCAAGCTTAGTACAATCTTAAGCCATATACTATCAGTTTCTGTAAAGTGATAATCTCTTCACATCGGGGAGTTATTGCGGTGTAGATTGAGTTGTAATCGAGTCTTGGAGCACTTTGGTTGAAGTTCATCATACCAGCCTTACCTTTCCGTAGATTTGTATCAGATTCAAGTCTCCGACTGGAGCAAGGTTCTATTTTATTGCATTTCTTTATTTAATTGCTCTTACCATAGTCTACACGTTTTATAGACTTTAAATGCTCTTACCATAGTCTACATGTTTTATAGACTTTAAATGCTCTTACCATAGTCTACACGTTTTATAGACTTTAAATGCTCTTACCATAGTCTACACGTTTTATAGACTTTAAATGCTCTTACCATAGTCTACACGTTTTATAGACTCGCACTTATTATGTCTGGCTAAACTATAAAGGTTAGGATGTAATGATTGTCATCATGGTCGTGTTCCAATTATCATGCTAGTGAAAATACTCTGGGGATGTTTTGCTTCTAACTTAAGTCAATTATGTTTAAATGTTTATTGGGTAAGATCGAAAGCCGTCCAAACTAATGATACGACTTGATTATTATTTAACCAAACAAAAAGAGCGAAAGCCGTTGATTGGTTAAATAGGAATCATTGACCTTTTTAGAAAACGATTTTTAAACTATTTTCGGACGCGTTTGTAGGTTTGAAATCTGACTCTTGGTCAAAAGCCAAAAGTCTCTTTAAGTTAATCTTTCCAAGTAAAATCACTTTTCTGTTAAGTCAAAACTATCAATTTCTTAAAAATAGGTTTACCTCTTTAACGCGGAAGGCACCCTTTATATGTGACAATAAAGGAATTTAATTTAAAGAGTAAACTCGGTTCTTAGTAGTCAAAAGCTACAAGTTCCCGTTAAATTGATTCTTTGCTATCAATAGAAAATACTGCCCCATAAGTAGGTTCATCTACGCATGACCGGACCAATATCTGATTACATGATTTACATTCCAACCTGTCTTTTAAACTGTTATTTACCTCGCTCATTTACTTTGTGCACTGCACTCACATCAATATTCTTGTTCGCCTTAGATAAGCACCTTAGCAATAGAGTTGATAGATTGACAATTGGTCTCTGTGGTTCGATAATCTGATATATTACTTCGATAGGCTGTACACTTGCAGTACTACATTTAGGCTATACGTTACAGATTAAACCCATCAAGTTTTTGGCGCCGTTGCCGGGGACCAACTTCGTCAAATTTCGTACCCTATTGTTATCCTGTTTAGACTAAGGCTATTCTAGCCGGTAGATGCGTAGAAATCGTAGCACCGGTAACCTAATAGATCCTTTAGTAGAACCTGAATGTTACGCTCGTGCCCGTCTTTTTATACGCAAGATAAGAAGAGCTATGGCAGAAGATCGTAACCAAAGACCGCTCAAGGAATTCGCCCAACCATCTAACGAGGAACCTAGTTCTAGTATAGTAAACCCTGCTATAACTACCAACAACTTTGAACTAAAACCCTCCTTATTACAATTAGTACAACAAAACCAATTCGCTGGTCTCGCTACCGAGAACCCGAATCAACATTTAAAGGTATTTATCCAGTTAGCTGACACCCTTAAGGCAAATGGAGCCACACCCGAAGCTATCCGATTAAGACTGTTTCCTTTTTCCCTTAGAGGTAAAGCTCACGACTGGTTAGACGCCCTTCCAACTAACTCAATAACAACTTGGGAAGACCTTAGGAGAGCTTTTCTTGCGAGGTATTTTCCACCAAGCAAGACCGCTGTTCTTAGGAACCTGATCACTTGTTTCACCCAAAACCAAGGCGAATCACTTTTTGATGCCTGGGAGAGATATAAAGAACTTTTAAGAGCTTGTCCGCACCATGGCCTGGAGCAATGGTTAATCATACATACCTTCTATAATGGACTCCATTACAACACAAAGATGTCCATAGACGCTGCCGCTGGCGGAGCGTTGATGAACAAACCTTACCCTGACGCTTGTGCCCTAATAGAGGACATGGCTCAAAACCACGCCCAGTGGGGATTAGAACGAGCGACAGTAGAGAAAAAGGAGAGCCATGGAGGAAAGCATGAGGTAAGTTGCATGGACATGATTAATGCCAAAATGGACGCCCTAGCTTTGAGAGTCGAGAACATGTCTCAAAACCCAACCACAGTAGCAGCAATCCAATCGGAATGCGAACTCTGTGGAACTCAAGGACATTAAACCGTTGACTGTAACCTTTTGAACGAATCTAGCTCAGACCAAGTTAACTATACCCAAGGGAACCCTTTCTCGAATACCTACAATCCTGGATGAAGGAACCACCCGAATTTCTCTTACAAAAACAATAACCCTATCCAAAATCCCGAACCTTCGAGACCTCAAGGATTCCAAACGCAAAAACAAAACCAACCTATGCAAATAGTGCCCCCAAGACCAAACCTTAAAGAAACCATAGACACCTTTATTCAGACTCAAACTCAGCAAAATAAGGAGTTTATGAACCAACACATTCACACGAACGAACTAGTTACTCAACTGGAAACCAAGTTTGACCAGATAATAACCCACACCAAAATGCTTGAGACTCAGATTTCCCAAGTAGCACAAAACACCTCTGTACAAGTTGCACCTGGAGGACAATTCCCTGGACAAACTCAACCAAATCCAAAAGGCCAAGCAAATTCTATCACATTAAGAAGTGGAACTGCTTATGAAGGGCCTAGAAATCCTAACTTAAGCACATCAGAAAAACCTATGGAAGATGCTACGCCTAAAGACCAGGTAGAGGAACCAGAGAAACCAGAAAAGCAATCAAAACCAGAAGTAGGGAATAACACTCAACAACCTTATAAACCACCTATTCCGTTCCCACAGAGGCTGAAAAACACCAAAGTAGAAAACCAGTACCAAAAGTTTATTAAGGTAATAGAGAAACTCCATGTTGAGATTCCTTTTACTGAAGCTATAACCCAGATACCATCATATGCTAAGTTTTTGAAAGATATTTTGACCAATAAACGGCGACTCGATGATCCCAAGCCTTTAGAATGTCATTCTATATCCGAAAATAAACTCGCCAAGAAAGATAAAGACCCTGGAAGTTTTTCTATCCCTTGCATCCTAGGTAACCATATGATAGACAAAGCATTTTTAGACCTAGGAGAAAGCGTAAGTATGATGCCTCTGGCCGTATGTAAGAGGTTAAAATTAGGAGAACTTCAACCTACTAAGATGTCCTTACAACTAGCTGATAGATCTGTCAAATATCCCATGGGTATTTTAGAAGACATACCTGTCAAAATTGGTCAGTTGTACATTCCGACCGACTTCGTCGTAATGGATATCAAAGAAGATGAAGACATCCCAATCCTCTTAGGAAGACCCTTCCTATCGACCGCCGGAGCTATAATAGATGTTAAGAAAGGGAAACCGACTTTCGAGGTAGGAGAAGAAAAGATTGAGTTCATTTTATCAAAGTTTCTAATGGCACCAGTGGTAGGAGATGCGTGTTATGCCATCGACGTCATTGATGAATGTGTAAATGAGCTCGAACAAAACGAATTTTTAATCAAATTACCATCAACCCCTATTTTAGAGGATGACGGATTTAAGAGTATCGAACCGTACATTGACGACAACCTTTTCGAATGCTTAGCTCTTACCCCTGACCTTATGCCGCGTACTGAGAAAACCACTATAGAACTTAAGGAACTACCCAAGAATCTAAGATATGAGTTTTTGGATGAGGAGATGAATAGACCTGTTATAATTAGCGCCGCTCTAAACCAAATAGAAACAAATCAACTCTTAGATACCTTGCGAAAATATCCCTTAGCTTTAGGGTATAAAGTTTCAGATTTAAAAGGTATAAGCCCATCCGTATGCATGCATCGGATTATGCTAGAAGAAGATTCAAAACCCTCAAGAGAACATCAAAGAAGAATAAACCCTATCATGAGTGATGTAGTCAAGAAAGAAGTTCTTAAGTTATTAGAAGCTAGTATCATATACCAAATTTCGGATAGTGAATGGGTAAGCCCAGTCCATGTGGTACCCAAGAAAGGAGGTATCACTGTTCTGAAAAATGAGAAAGGTGAGCATGTGGCAAAACGAACAGAAGGAGGATGGCGTATGTGTATAGATTACAGAAAGTTGAATAAGGCAACGAGAAAAGACCATTTCCCTCTCCCATTTATAGATCAGATGCTTGAACGTCTAGCAAGACACTCATGTTTCTGCTATCTTGATGGGTATTCGGGGTTTTTCCAAATCCCTATTCACCCAGAGGACCAAGAAAAAACCACATTTACCTACCCTTATGGAACATTCGCTTATAGACGAATGCCCTTTGGACTCTGTTATGCACCTGGCACTTTCCAACGTTGTATGATGTCAATTTTCGCAGACTACCTAGATGGAATTATGGAAGTATTTATGGACGATTTTTCAGTGTGTGGGTTTGATTTCAAAAACTGCCTCTCGAACTTAGAGAAAATCTTAAAAAGATGTGTGGAAGTAAACCTTGTGTTGAATTGGGAAAAGTGCCACTTTATGGTAAATGAAGGGATAGTCTTGGGACACATTATTTCTGAAAGAGGTATAGAAGTCGATAAGGCCAAGATAGAAGTTATAGAAAACTTAAACCCACCTAAGACCGTTAGGGAAATAAGAAGTTTTCTAGGACATGCCGGGTTCTACCGACGTTTCATCAAGAATTTTTCCGGAATAACAAAACCTTTAACTAACTTATTGATGAAGGATGTCGAGTTTGAATTCGACCAAAAATGTCTTGAGGCCTTTGAAGTTTTAAAGCAAGCTCTTATTTCAGCACCTATCATAAGACCACCTGATTGGACACAACCCTTTGAAATCATGTGCGATGCTAGTGATTTCGCTGTAGGAGCTGTACTAGGGCAAAGAAAAGACAAGAAATTGCATGCAATTTACTACACTAGTAGAACACTAGACGTTGCCCAGCTAAATTATACAACCACAGAAAAGGAATTGCTAGCCGTAGTTTTTGCTATTGATAAATTTCGATCTTATTTGGTGGGAGCAAAAATAATAGTATACACAGATCATGCAGCAATCCGGTACTTGTTAAGTAAGAAATATGCTAAGCCTAGATTGCTCAGATGGGTACTTTTACTCCAAGAATTTGACTTGGATATTAAGGATAAAAAAGGAGCTGAAAACTTAGTAGCTGATAATCTCTCTAGGTTAGAACACCTTAAGCCTGAACTTATACCTATAGACGATCACTCCACTCATGAAAGATTAATAGCTGGGATAAACTCAACTGAAGAAGAGACCTATGAGGAAATCTCAACCATGAACAACATACCATGGTACGCAGATATTGTGAATTATCTAGCCGCTGATATCATACCCCCTGACTTAAGCTACCAACAGAAGAAGAAGTTTTTTAGAGATGTTAAACACTTCTTTTGGGATGAACCCCTCCTATTCAAAAGAGGAATAGATAATATATTCAGACGATGTGTGCCGGAAGAAGAAGTAGGCAACGTCATTAAACATTGTCATGCTTCACCTTATGGTGGACATGCAAGCACATCTAAAACATGCGCCAAAATATTTCAAGCAGGTTTTTATTGGCCTACTGTATGGCGCGATGTCCATACTTACATTACAAAATGTGACCGATGCCAACGCACTGGGAACATCTCAAGACGTGATGAAATGCCTTTAAGTAACATCCAAGAAGTGGAAATATTTGATGTCTGGGGTATAGATTTCATGGGACCTTTTCCTTCCTCAATGGGTAACAAGTATATCCTAGTAGCTGTCGATTATGTCTCAAAGTGGATAGAAGTTGTTGCATCACCCACAAACGATACCAAGGTAGTTATCAAACTGTTTAAGAATATTATTTTTCCTAGGTTTGGAACCCCGAGGTTAGTCATAAGTGATGGAGGATCGCATTTTATATCTAACATATTTGACAAGCTTCTAAGCAAATACTGAGTAAAACATAGAGTAGCATCACCATATCACCCGCAAACCAGTGGCCAAGTAGAAGTATCGAATAGGGAGATTAAGCAGATCCTAGAAAAAACCGTATCATTATCCAGAAAAGACTGGTCTGGAAAACTTAAAGACGCCTTATGGGCTTATAGAACGGCTTATAAAACCCCTATTGGAACAACTCCTTATCAATTGGTTTATGGAAAGTCCTGTCATTTACCCTTCGAACTAGAACATAAAGCCTATTGGGCCATAAAAGCCGGAGAAAAACGTATCTTGGACATTCACAAGCTGGAAGAGCTTCGCTTGAATGCCTATGAGAATGCCATCATATATAAGGAAAGAACCAAGATGTGGCATGATAAAAAAATCATCAAGAAAGATTTCAACATTGGTGACCCTGTTCTCCTATTTAACTCAAGGTTACGACTTTTTCCTGGTAAGCTTCGTTCAAGATGGACAAGTCCATTTGAAGTGTCAAAAGTTCTAAAGTCTGGAGCAGTAGAAATCAAAAACAATTCATGCGCTCCATTTGTGGTAAATGGACAAAGACTGAAGCTATACAAAGGAGGCGATTTGCCTGTTGACTACTCTAGTCATATTCTTATAGACCCACCAATACCCACATAAAGTAAGATCTAATCGTCAAGCTAACGACGTTAAACAAGCGCTGCATGGGAGGCAACCCATGGTTTATTCTTAATTTTATTTTATTTTATTTTAGTAATTTATATATTTTATCTGGACTAATTTCTTGTGTTTATATTTTCAGGATGCATTACCCCGATGGTATGGTTGTGATTTTCAGAGATGAAGCACAAAAAGCCCGATTTGCTACCTTATCTGCTAGACCTATGGTACCCACTAGGTACCCCAATCAGAGCTGCATGGAGGCACTCGGGATTGAGCCAAGTATTAGGTATCTGTGCAACCAACTTGGCTGGGATTCTTATGCTGATGATGTCCATAAAACCTACAGGAACCTTACTCTGGAGTTTCTTAGCTCTATGGATTATAACCCACGAGTGGGTGAAGGAGATGAGCGAGGATGCCTAAGTTTCCGATTGTTTGGTACCGAGTATACCCTGACTACCAAAGAATTTGGGGATTTACTTGGTTTCCAAACTGGACCGACCGCTATCACTGAGTTTCCATTGAGTTACTATATGGACAGAGATATTGATAAATTTTGGCAGGACATTACTGATAGAGCCAGCCTTGACCCCTCTACCCAGCTGTCCCGGAAGATCCATAACCCGACTTTCCGATACTTCGAGATGGTTCTGTGCCACACTTTCTTTGGGAGGAGTTACTGTGACCACTTGGTCACTGCTGAGGAGATCCTTTTCCTATATTGTGCCAGTCAGTCCAGACCTATAGCTAGTGGAGGTTTTCTGATAGAGAGCCTCGAGCAGACTGCTCAATCCGCTGTAGGACTCATTCATTCCGGAGGGAATGTGACACAGATAGCTTCCGCTTTGGGTTTGGACAGTATGATAGCACAGCTGACCCCATACTGTGGATATACTTTCCTGGATTTAGACTTTTGCATGGATCGTGGGCTCATGAGGAGGGCCTCTTTCCACCCATATCAGTACAGATTTCTCATCGATGACCAGACAGTTTACACCTTCACAATTCCAGACCCTCAGATGACTTGTGTTTCCAACCCTGCTAATTGGAACTATTCTGTAGAAGGTTGGGGTGAGATATCAGAGTACACTCCAGAATACACTCCTGCTTCCGAAGATCTCACTCCAGAATACACTCCTGCTTCCGAAGATCTCACTCCGGAATACACTCCTGCTTCCGAAGATCCCACTCAAGAATACACTCCTGCTCCCGAGGACTCTACTCCAAATCACACATCCCGACCCGAGGTTACACACACTACTGTTCTTACTAATAACCTCAGCTTGCAGGAACCTGATATTCGCACTCTGTTGACTGCTATGCGCACTGAGATAACCACTCTCCGCAATGAGGTGGATGACCTTCATCTACAGTTGGAAGTGAATGATGTTACCTTTGCTGGTGAGTTAGATGAATTAGCTCACGAGGTGGCAGAAATTCGACGCCAGCTGACTGAGCTGCGTGGCCCAGACACTCCTGCAGAGCATCCTACCGGTTGGCAATAGATCTGTGTTGTTCACAAGATATCTAGTTCCAGTGTTATTAGTATTATGTTGATTTCCTTTTCAGACTCATTTTTATTTGCATTATCTATTTTCTGCATTATTAATAATTATTTTGGTGACCCGATGTCCGTACCTATATATATATATATATGCATGTGTTTCATTCATTTACTAATGTTTTTGTTTTTCTGGTCACCATAATTTTAATATAAAAATAAATAAATATACATGTATATATGTATTCACATACATATATGCACATTCATAAGAAAAATAGGTACACCTCCAAAAATTGAAACTAATGGCAAGGAAGGAAAAGCCTAATGGAAAGGAAGCCAGACCGGCCCAACTTGCCTCGACCTCACCGCGCCCGCGGTAAGCCCTGCCGCGCCCGCGGTGACGCAACGGTCACCTAACGGCTAGTTGCTCGTTTTCCCCCCCATTTTACCACTTTTTCCATTTCCAATCCCATTTTCTTCCATTCTTAACCCACCATAACTTCCTTTATTACCCATACCAACCCCACTACATTTATTTCCATTATTCCCATCTTAAATATTTACAACCACCATTTTTTCTTCCCTACCTATAAATACCCCCACTATTTTATTTTCTTCCTCACACCTTCATTACTTCTACATCCCATTCCTTCTCTTTATTCATCCACAAGAAAATCCTATGGAGTATCACGGTTACATTTTGCGAGGTGGCCAAGCCGGAGAAAGACAACAAAAGCGGCTTGAGAAATTGCTGACAACACCAATACACCCTACCAGGTATATCGATGAAAACTGTCTATATTCATTAGGTATATACCATAGTGTATTTTTCCTTCTCGACAAAATAGGCATGCATGATATTTTTGCTACTCAAGCACCAACCTACCCTAGGCTGACGTTCGAATTTTTAAGTTCTTTAATTTATAACGTCTCTCCTAACACTGGTAGCACCGTAGGTGGAGTCAAATTTAGAATGTTTAATGTTGAATATGACTACTCCACTGACGGTCTAGCCGCCATGTTAGGATGGCCTTATGGGGATGGTGCCATTTGTGAAGCACCTTTAGACACGGATTGAGCATTTGAAGCATTTTGGGCCAGAATTACTAAACAAAATGCAACATCTTTTGATGGCCTACTTGCTTCTCACATCCACAATCCTGTCCTTCGTGTCTTTAGATTTCTTTTAGCATCCACCATCTTTGCTCGGGAAAACCCAAACAAGGTGAATGCTAAAGAATTAATTATCATGCAGAGCTGCCTCACAGACACCAAAGTTAATCCCGTCCCATTCATGATTGCCCACATGCACCATGTTTTAAGAAAAGGTAGGCCGATTTCCTTTGGTGGACTGATTACTACTATTGCCCGTGCCATAGGATTGGATACGGAACTTGCCACCCTTGAGCCACTTCCTCCTCGTATTGCAAATCTTAAATTTTTCAGGGATATGCGTTTATGCAAGACGAGGAAGGAAGGTGGTTACTTCCTCATGGTTGGAGGTGCTGTTGTACCCAGTGTTGTTATTCCTTGCACCCATCGTACTGATATTAGATTTGAGCGTAACTGGACCTACGATCTCAACGCTCCTTCTTTTATTGGTCCGTTGCCCCCAAATCTACCTTTAAATGAGGGTAACAACACTGATGATGAGTACGATTTCCAAACAGAGGAACCACCCCATTTTTCACCACCACACACGACACCATCTACTTCTAACCCACATGCAGGTACAGCTCCTAGTTTCCATGTCACTGAGGACATGTGGCGTGAGCATATGGCCCGAGAGGCCCAGAGGGACACCCTCCTTGCTACCTTGCAGCAACAGGCGGCCGATAACATGGCCTTCATGCAAGCATCCCAAGAGCAAAATGCTAGCTCTCTGCGCACTATTATGGAAAGTCAGCTGGCTTTCCAGAGAGAACAACACCTACACCAGACCACATACGCTCGTCACTTCAAATTGATGGAGGCAACCCAAGGCACCCTCATTGGTAGGACCCAAGAGCTACAAGCGGCAAATGCCGCCTTGACAGAGAGATTGGAGCAGCTTGTTTTGGACCGAGATAGCCGCCGTCGCAGCCGTAGCCGCCGTTCCGGTCGTACCAACCAGGATGGTGAAGGTCCTAGTGGCCCCCACTAGTGTTTTCAGGTACCTCCTCCTACCTTATTTTGGAACATTGAGGACAATGTCTGATTTAAGTGTGGGAGGAGCATTTATCGCTTTTATTTCCCGTTTTCGCTTTTATTTTCCGCTTTTATTTTCCGTTTTTCCTGCTTTTATTTCCCTTCCGCATTTTTCCTTTTAGGTATGTTATATTCGTAGTTAATAAAATGCATGTGATAGGCGAGTCTTTCTGCGTAGTGTACCCTTTCATTTCCCCCACCTTTTAGCCTTACAAAATTTTTCTTTTTCAAAGATTTATGGTTGTTTTTAAGGATTTGGGCTATGAGACAGGTCCTAGATAGGGTCTATTTCTTGGACACTCACTTTTTGAAAAATTCGTTATCGTTTTTACACCGTAAGCCTTTTTGAACATTTAGATTAGATCCTTTCTCCCCAATATGCTATGATTTTGAATAAAACTGTACAAATAGGTCTTCAAGTAGTTTATCTTAGCAGTCAGCTCCGGCCTAAGCATGCTCTAAGTGTGGGATCAATGAATATAAGTGGATGATCTCTATTTTGCCTTAAAAGTTATAAAATAAAGTATGAATACGACTACGAGTTGGGTGATCCTCACAAAGATTACTCAACTCAAGAAAGTTGTAAGCACTAACAAAAGCAAAGAAAAAAAATATATATAAGGCATATCCGTTGTAGTTGGTCCAGAGGTATCTGGTGCTGGACTTGGTAGGGCGGACTACGGTCTGATCCCCCGCAACTGCAAATGGGTAAAATAAAAAGGGATTAAACCAACTCTTGTACCAGAATCCCATCACTTGAGATCAGAGTCACTAACCGGTCACTACACCATGAGTATGTACGGATAACGGGCTTAATGTGATTGCGCCTGAATGAAAAAGGACCTCGTAAAAAAGGAAGTCTTAGCATAGTAAGGATATTAGGATCGATCTGTATACTTATGAGGTTTATGTCCGCATTTCTGCGAGTAGTGTAATTACGATACCCTTGATTCAGATAGTTAGTGCCTGACAACACACCCTTACTCGGACTTAGAAGCCCTCTTTGCCCAAAACCTGTATACACCATAATTTTCTTTCATCTACTTCTAAGAGTTGTTGCTTGAGGACAAGCAAAGGTCTAAGCGTGGGAGGATTTGATCACACTGAATCGCACTATGTTTCTGACTCAAATATCACATGTTTTCCTTAGTTTTTATTGTCATTTTCTCGTATTATGTTCCTTTTTCCTTTGTTTTCAGGATTCTTGTCATTTCAGAGCCTTCTGTGAAGAAACGAGCCAAAACGCCAAGAAATTAGGGTTTTTCAAGATATTCTACACTTATGGAGTTCAGCGCCGCGCTGGCTACAGGGAACGCGATGACGTGGCCCACTTTCACCCAGAGATCAACTGCCACGTTCCCATGATGTGGCAGTTCCAGCCACCGCGCCCGCGGCCACCCCCACCGCGCCCGCGGCCACCCCCACCGCGCCCGCGACCTTCACAAAAAGCTTCCCGCTCAAAAGAAGTTAAGGGGCATGCTGGTCTTTACGCACCTCAAGGATCCTCTATAAATAGTTTTCGATTTTCATTCTTTAGTTTCATCCAAGCTTAGTACAATCTTAAGCCATATACTATCAGTTTCTGTAAAGTGATAATCTCTTCACATCGGGGAGTTATTGTGGTGTAGATTGAGTTGTAATCGAGTCTTGGAGCACTTTGGTTGAAGTTCATCATACCAGCCTTACCTTTCCGTAGATTTGTATCAGATTCAAGTCTCCGACTGGAGCAAGGTTCTATTTTATTGCATTTCTTTATTTAATTGCTCTTACCATAGTCTACACGTTTTATAGACTTTAAATGCTCTTACCATAGTCTACACGTTTTATAGACTTTAAATGCTCTTACCATAGTCTACACGTTTTATAGACTTTAAATGCTCTTACCATAGTCTACACGTTTTATAGACTTTAAATGCTCTTACCATAGTCTACACGTTTTATAGACTCGCACTTATTATGTCTGGCTAAACTATAAAGGTTAGGATGTAATGATTGTCATCATGGTCGTGTTCCAATTATCATGCTAGTGAAAATACTCTGGGGATGTTTTGCTTCTAACTTAAGTCAATTATGTTTAAATGTTTATTGGGTAAGATCGAAAGCCGTCCAAACTAATGATACGACTTGATTATTATTTAACCAAACAAAAAGAGCGAAAGCCGTTGATTGGTTAAATAGGAATCATTGACCTTTTTAGAAAACGATTTTTAAACTATTTTCGGACGCGTTTGTAGGTTTGAAATCTGACTCTTGGTCAAAAGCCAAAAGTCTCTTTAAGTTAATCTTTCCAAGTAAAATCACTTTTCTGTTAAGTCAAAACTATCAATTTCTTAAAAATAGGTTTACCTCTTTAACGCGGAAGGCACCCTTTATATGTGACAATAAAGGAATTTAATTTAAAGAGTAAACTCGGTTCTTAGTAGTCAAAAGCTACAAGTTCCCGTTAAATTGATTCTTTGCTATCAATAGAAAATACTGCCCCATAAGTAGGTTCATCTACGCATGACCGGACCAATATCTGATTACATGATTTACATTCCAACCTGTCTTTTAAACTGTTATTTACCTCGCTCATTTACTTTGTGCACTGCACTCACATCAATATTCTTGTTCGCCTTAGATAAGCACCTTAGCAATAGAGTTGATAGATTGACAATTGGTCTCTGTGGTTCGATAATCTTATATATTACTTCGATAGGCTGTACACTTGCAGTACTACATTTAGGCTATACGTTACAGATTAAACCCATCAATCTCCAATCCAAGAGCAGAGTTCAACCTCTAACATTTTCTTGTGTTTACCCCAAGATATACTTGAAAGCATGCATCCACATATCATGCATTGCATTTTGACAATCTTTCCTTTTTCAGGTTTCCTTACTCTCCTGCTGTTTATTTCAGCAAGAGATGGCCCTAGAAAGGTCTGTCAAAGACATTCAAGACCAGACTGCTCAGCTGCAGGAGATGTTCCTGAACTTGTCTCTGGGGCAAGAAGAGATGAAAGCTCTCCTCACAAAGGGCTTGGAGAATTCCAACAATGCCAGGAGTGATCAGCTTGCGGAGCTGCAGCTTGATCTGACAACCTTGAGGACCCAAATGATGGGACAGTTGGTGGGCCAGATGGCTCTCATCCAAGACCTATCTCAAAGACAGGAGGAACTCAGAGTTATTGTCCGCCAACTGCTTCCAAGCAACCAACTGGGGCAAACATCTGAGGTTGAAGAGCAAGTCACCGCTCAGCCTCCATCCACTCAAGAAGACAAGGGGAAAGCTCCTTTGCCTACTTCAGGGTCACAAGCCCTTCAACAACCTCGCCAGCATCAACGGGGTAATCGGCGTAAGCAAGAAACGTCGGGAAGACAGTTCACGGAGACTGAAATACCATCATTTTTCATACTGAAGCGCCTGTTGGAGGTCAATTTGCTTACCGTAAAGGACCCTCCTCAGAAGCTCAATACCTCCTCTCCTAACTACCGTCCCGACGCATTTTGTGTTTACCATTCCTACAGCCTGGGATACGACACCAACGACTGTTGGGCCTTGAAGAACAAGATTCAAGATCTGATCGACATTGGGGTGCTGGAATTCATGCCAGACGACGAGATGAAAATCTTCCGTTAAAGGGTTCTCCGTTTGAAGTGACGAAGCTCAAGCTGAAAGACTTTTTCTTCTTTTTGAATTTTCAAAGTTGTAATTTCTTTTGCTGTCAAACAATTATCTGTTGATGTTAAACTATGTTTTCATTAATGCATTGCATATGTTTGTCTTGAATTCATCCATTCGTTTCACTACTCTTATGCTTTCCTTTATGATATTTGACTCTTGATAAAAAGCTGTAAGCCTTTAGAGGGAGGATGACGAAACAATACCATGATCTTATACAATATGCTTTTGAACAGACCTTGCTGATGATGTACATGCATTTCTTTCAATTCCCAAACACTGGAGTTATAAGGAAGTTAATCCCTAGTCAACCCCTTCGAGCCAAAGAAGTAGGAGTTTTTTGTTCTAAACGATCAAAACCTTTGATATAAACCTGGGGCAGGGTAGTCTCTCAGTTAATTCAAAAGAAGATGCGCATTGAAGTCGCAAACTCTCAGTTCGTAATACAACGAACGATGTCAAAAAAAAAAGCATTCCTTTTGGGATCAAAAGACAAGGGTGGTTCCTTATCACATAGACAGTCAATCTCTCAAAAATAGAAAAGGCCACTGAGCCAAAACCTATAAAGGAGGCTTAAGAAAGCTGGGGCATCCCGCTGACAGTAATCTCGAAAATGGGAACAGTCAGGCAAAAGTTAGGGATAACAAATCAAAATCAAAATAGTGAGGTCATTACAAAACCCTCAACAACATGAGAAATGTTGAAAAAGAAAAAAGGAGATGATGACTGTCTCCCCAAATTCAACTGGTAAACCATCGCCCAAAAGTCGTTCCAAATTCAAAACAGAGTGTGACGCACAATTAACTGAGCTTAGGTTGAAGAACATCACGAAGAGCGGGTGGGTACAAATATATTTTGAGCCTTTATCCTTTGTTTCTTAAACCGTGAACCAAGCCACGTTACAACCCTTCAAAAGTCCTAATTGAAGCATGGGTTAGTTCGAAAGCATACTGTTACAAAAGGTATCCTGACTCCTGTAAGGCTTTGCTCTAAATCTTGTGTTGATCTGTCTTATAAAAAGTTTTCTGCTAAAAACGCATTTTTCAAAACTTCGAGACAAACATAAACTTTGCATTGCTTGAATATCACTTTCTGCATTTGGCTTTTTGGTTGACAGCGAAGAAATTCATACAGCGAATGTTCAGAGGAACGAAAACTCTCTCAGTAAGTAAAAATCACTTCAAGAGGATAACACTTCCATCAAATCTCCTATCAACAAGGGGCATGACATGTCACCATCCAATTAACCTGGGGCAGTCCAGTCAAGTTTCAATGGATCTCTCAGAATTCAATTAACCTGGGGCAGTCCAGTCAAGTTTCAATGGATCTTTCAAAATTCAATTAACCTGGGGCAGTCCAGTCAAGGTCCAACAGATCTTTCAAAATCCAGTTAACCTGGGGCAGTCCAGTCAAGATTCAAGAAATCTCTCAATATGCAGATTAATCTGATTCAAGATTCCTTCATCACCACTTGGGGCATTCGAATGTCAAAAGTGTTCAACAAATCAACTATTACATTTCCAGACTCGATTCCTGTATCTAGCCAGGGCACGTCTGAAGAGTTTGAAGATTCGATTCCTGTATCCAGCCAGGGCATATCTGTCAACTATCACATTTCCAGACTCGATTCCTGTATCTAGCCAGGGCACGTCTGAAGAGTTTGAAGATTCGATTCCTGTATCCAGCCAGGACATATCTGTTAGCTATCACATTTCCAGACTCGATTCCTGTATCTAGCCAGGGCACGTCTGAAGAGTTTGAAGATTCGATTCCTGTATCCAGCCAGGGCATATCTGTCAACTATCACATTTCCAGACTCGATTCCTGTATCTAGCCAGGGCACGTCTGAAGAGTTTGAAGATTCGATTCCTGTATCCAGCCAGGGCATATCTGTTAACTATCACCTTTCTAGATTCGATTCCTGTATCCAGCCAGGGCATATCTGTTGACCATATTTCCAGACTCGATTCCTATATCTAGCCAGGGCACGTCTGAAGAGTTTGAAGATTCGATTCCTGTATCCAGCCAGGGCATATCTGTTGACGACTATTTCCAGACTCGACTCCTGTATCCATCCAGGGCACGTCTGAAGAATTCCAGATCAACACCTGTAACAAGCCAGGAAAACATCTGTGGACGACCGATTGTAGACCAACACCTGTAACAAGCCAGGAATTTATCTACATCACCACTTGGGGCATTCGAATGTCAAAAGTGTTCAAAAACCCGATGCAGTTCTACACGGACTCATCATCAGGAAATCCTACACAGATCTCCTCAAAACAGGAAGACCCCAGTAGTTTGGCATACAACCCAAACTTCTGATTCTCCCAACAGTGGTGCCAAGACTTCTCATTTTCAACAATTGAAGACTCTTGCCCTCCACAGCAGCAGCCAAAGAATTATTCTCCCAGGCAGCAGTCAAGATGCTTTTATCTTCAGCCATCTCAGATTCATTTATCCTCGACAAGATAGCTCATCAGCTTACATGCTCATTCATCACATTCATGTCATAAACATTGATGTCACATACATTGCACCATGCATCATAACATTGCATACAACTAACCCTTTGCCTTTTCAGGTAAGATCAGTCGGAAGACACAGATCATCTTCCGAGATTCATCCAGAAATAGTTCAGATGTGACCCGGACACGGCGACATTCTGATACTTATTCCAGATTCATCCAAATGCAGCTTTACACGAGCTCATCATCAGGAAACCATACACCGGTTCCTCTTCAAGACGTCTGAAAACAGTTTACGGATTCTTCCCAACAACGGATGTCAATCTACCAACTTGTTCAGGTGCAATTTTTGAAAACAGTTTACGGACGCGTCCCAACAACGGATGCTGCTCTATTGCTTATTCAACTTCAAGACTTCTAAAAACAGTTCACGGGTTCTCCAGTAACGGATGTTAACCTATCACTTGTTCAGACTCTTCTCAACTTTTGAAAACAGTTTACAGACGCCTCCCAACAACGGATGTTGCTCTATTGCTTATTCAATCTCAACTCCTGAAAATAGTTTACAGATTCTCCAAACATAGATGTAAATCTATTGCTTATTTGGATCCCCAATTCAGAGATGTTCCAAAACATGGGTGGCTTTCTGATACTTGTCCACTCACCATTGACATACAGTTCAACATAACCAGATGGCATCTTTAAGCCCATCCTCATACCAACAATCGCCAAATGGCATCTTTAAGCCCATTATCAGACGACATCTCTAAGCCCATCCCCCGACAAGATTCTATCGCAGCAGATGGCATCTTTAAGCCTATCACCAGATGGCATCTTTAAGCCCATTCACCTCTACCACCACATCGACGAGTGCAAATTTTCTGGGTACTTTAGTGTCCAATCTTCTTTTACCTTCAAGTCGCGAAAGGCAAACTTGCCAATCTAACTCTTCAGGTTCAAGAAGATTGAACAGGGGCAACTGTTGTACCCCAAAATTTGCCCTCGCATTTTACCACAAGAAATCTCAGCTTCAGGCATTTCCTGATTTTTCAAACTGGCTCAAGAATCGGTCAAACGGACTTTTCTCGTCAGTCAGGACACAATTAGGGTTCTATTGATTTTCAGGACTCTGGAATGCTTCAAACAGCTGGCTTAGGGTTTTGGTTGATTTTGGCTCAATTTCGATCAAGCGAACGTTTCTTTGGCATTTAATCAGGAATTAGGGTTTGTGCACGCGTTCTCAGAAGGATTTAAATTCTACAGCACTTTGCAAGACATTCCGAGATTTGGTTTGAATCCGCATTATTTGACTTAATCAGTAAAAAGAAGGCAGTTGGTTTGAATTCACATTTGTTTGATTGAACCAGTCAAAAGATATATGCAGTTTGGATTTACAGTGTTTGGTAAAAATCAGTGAAAAGGGGTAATGCGTCTGATCAATTGTTGTGATTAACTGTTATTTTGCTTTGAACATTGGAAGCGTCAAGTTTATTAATTGATCAATACTGAAATATTGTTTAGTTAATTATTTATTATTCTAAAGATTAAATAAGTTGGAATTTATTTTCAATTTATTTTAATTTAAAGAACTATAAATAATAAATAAACAATTGAAGAAGAGAAGAATTAATTAAATAAAAGGACTTTTTATTTATCTTTAAGTCATTTGTATAATTGTTTTTGTTTACAAAATGTTGACAAAAATAATGTTACATTTATTTAAAGCTAAATAAAAACTATCCTAATTATTTTTCTAATCTTCAAATCTTCATCCGCTATCCCTCGCTCCAGTGCTCCATTTTTCATCTGCAAAAGAAAAGATATGAAAAGTCAAATAACAGTTAAATTGAATTGAAAAGACAGAAAAAAATTACAGTCATCATTAAGGGCCACTGATTGGGATCAGTTAACCCTCTCTGCAAATCACGGGATTTCTCCCGGTTCACAAAGAGGGAAGAATTTTATTTGCTAAATCATGAATGCAAAGTTGAAAAAATGCAAAGTTTGTCAACACATTGCACAATTCAAAAATCTCAAACAAACTGCATAGTTCAAACCCAACTAAAAATCAAATTGCAACTTTCTGTCAAAAAATGCCAAAAAAGTACAACTTGCTGTCAAAAATGCCAAAGGTACCCAAGCTGTCAAAAGAAGATTTTGGAAAGATATCAAGCTGTCAAAGAAAAGAGACAAGAATGCAGAGCAAAACTATTATGCAAGCAAAACATTTTTTCATCATTTCCCAAGAAAAAGGTGGCCACTTTCAGAACTAAAAGTACATCATAAACATTATTATAAAGCAACTATACTGAGGGAGAAAGAGGAAAAAGAGATAAGAGAGTAGGTTTTAGGCTTTAGGCAGGAAGGGAGAAAGATATACAAAAAGACTGAACACAGTAGGATAAGCATAAGTTCAAAAACTCTAACACAAGATATATACAAACTCCTACTGCATAAACCTATCTCACCATAAAAAACCTCATAACCATAAACACTTCAAAAACAATAACCTGCATTGGCTCAAACCTGCTAAAGTCTTAAGCTAGAAAGGCTAAAACCTGTGGCAAGCTTGAAACAAAACAATGCAAATCAGCTCAAACCTCCAACAGAAAGCCAGCATAAACCAGCAACACATGGCCTAAAACCTTAACCATTCAAAGCCTAACCACTACAAACACCTGCATATGCCAAAACGTGCCCAGAAAGAAAATCAAAGAAAAGCATAACCTGTCAAGGCCAAGCCCAAACCTGCTAAAACATGAAGCACAAAACCTACCTACTGTCAAAACCAAACCTGCATTAGCTTTACTTCCAAAAGCCTCAAACCTGTAGCATATACACCAAACCAAGTCCTGACCTGAAGCGAAAACCTGCTAGGCCTCAAGCCTGAAACCATACAAACCTGCCTAATCCCAAACTCAAACAAAGCATAAACCATTGAACCAATGTCCAATACCGAAGGTCTCAGATACCTCATCATTGACCATTAAAAAAAAGCATATAGCAGCAAGGAGAAGAAAGAAACAGTCCAGCATCAACATAGGCAAGCCAGTCAAAATAGTATTTCAACACTAGCATAACCAAAACGACCAACTCTAAGCCCTCAGAACCCTAGGCTCATCATGGGGCAAGGAAGAAGTGAATAGGCAACCAAAAGCATTCAATTCATAGCCAACAGAAGCATTTCAATAGGCAAATCAAAAAGGCAACTCAGAGAAGGGACGAAAGGTAACAAAGTTCAGGCAACAGAAAAAGAACATATACGTAAACCTCAGAAATTTCCATCACAGGCAAACACCCAAAGGCAACAAGCGTTTCAAAGGCAATAAAGCATACAACAAAATCATAGCAAGAGAAGAAGAGAGAAAGTATTCAGGGGCAACATAAACAGAAGGCAAGCCAACGAGGAGAAGAGATAAAGAAGATATAAAGGGGTTTTCAGTTCAGTTCATCATAAAACCTTAAAAATGGCAACAAGGTAAAGATACCAGGAAGCTCAAAGAGTCCATCATCACGCACTTTTCCTCTTCGCCATCAAGCCTCCTAAGCACCTCCATCTTCTTCCTCCCCTCTGTCAAGGTAGTTCTCGTTTTCCCCTTTCCTTTCATACCTCACACAAGACAAACCAAAACGCATTAATCAATAAAACACAGAATCGGATTCAACCAATCAAAGAATCTTAACATGCAAATCTAAAATGTTTAACGAGTTTGAGACATTCCGTTACCTTGTTTCACCGTTGCCTGAACGAACGCGAGGGGGAGGACGAGGTAGTGCTGGTGGCTAGACGGAGGAGTTGGATTCAGAAGAGCGAACGGAGAAGACGAACAAGTGAACGAACGGCGCGCTGCTCACAAACCCTAAGGCAATTTCCCAACTGAAAGTAATTGTTTCAAACCCTAAAGTGTGTGTTTCCACAACTGGGCCTAACCCATCCAAATGCCAAGCCCAAACGCGCTTCCCTGATCACACCCCCTTTTTTCTAGCGCCATGGACATTCTGCTTGGGCCATAATCCTCCAAGCCCATTTCTTTTGTGCATAAACTCAACCATTTCTCTTTTTAATTAAAATACTTCAATACATTAATACTAAAAGACACTTTTCTATATACCTAATTTAATTAATTTAAAACATCTTTTGAATATATATATATTAAACACAAATACATAAAAATATATTTTTATTACACAAAATAATTAAGATTGAAAACATTTTTCTTTTCCTTTAATTAAAATTTTCTATTTGTACATAATAGATAAATACATTTTTGCATAATTTAAATTCTTAAACATTTAATTAAAATACTTTTTGTACATAATAAATAAAGATACATTGTTATACATAATTTAATTAGAATTTAAAACATTTGATTAAAACATTTCTTTTTGTACATATTAAGAAAATACAAGATTATTAATTAAATTAAATAGACATTTAATTTTTCTTTAGGTCAAAACAATGCTTAACAATACTTTCTTAAATTCACATCGTCGCACCTGTAAATAATCACATACGCGTATACATGATACACTTACACAATACATTGCCCCTATACACATTTGCTTACATTTGAATATTCGTTACATTTACATTTGATCGATTCGATTTGGTTGTAACTTATTGAACATTACATTCCTAAGTCTCATCCCCATTCATAAATTTGTACCCCCACTCCCGGATGCTTATTTTGTAATAGTGTAGACTTTACATTTTCGCAATTTACCGCTTTCAATTATACCATGGTTAGACCTAGGGTTTGCATGTACATAAAATCAAACGCTAGATAACCTAATACAAGACAAATACATGAAATCAATACACAATCACACTTGCACCCTCTAGGGTAATCCCACATGTTGCCTTCCAAAATGGGCCATGCTTGCACGTCGAGTTTCTTTGGCAAAACAAAATCAAATGATCATAAGTCCCTCGATGACGCTTTCGAATGTTGCCTAAAACGGAATGATCATAGTCCCTTCAAAGCAAATTGCCAAAGACACTTGGCACCATTGCATTCATGGTCCATACGATGACCCGCGCCCGTCCCGTTGAACTTCCTAAACGCAAGATTGTCCACCAAATTCAATGGTGGAACAAAATTGTCAAAAAAAGGGGTTGAAAACATAGAGAAAACCTTTGAGTACAATAGGGTAGACAAAACTCTTAGTTACTTGAGATCGACTTGCAAAAAACACTTGCCTTCTTTTCAAAAACCACAATCCACAACACTTTCAAACAAACTCTCTAAAACATTTGAAACATCTTTTCGAAAAGATCCACACTTTTGTAAAACACTCAAACACGAGTCAAATACATTGGTCGCCTAAGACAAGGCATCTCTTCAAAAACATTTTCAAAACACATACACACACCACAATTTCAAGCAATCGAAAATCAAGGCAAGTGATCTAAGCAAGTAACTAAGAGCCCATGGATAACCATGGATAGAAAGGGTGCTAATACCTTCCCTTTCTATAATCTACTCCCCGAACCCAAGAAAACATCTCAAAAGGTTTTTGCTGTGCTTTTTAACCTTTCCTTGGGATAAAATAAAAAGTCGGTGGCGACTCTTGCTCAACCGAAACATTTGCGAAAACAAACACAAAACCATAGTCAGTTCTCCCACCGTATCACAGTATGTAAAATTGTCCTATTCGGACTGTAATGTTTTCTAGCATACCAACAGGGAATTTGACTGATCTGTCGGCTAGTTGTAAGGACATCTTGGTAGGTCTCATGTCACCTAGTTTGAGCTTCTCGCAAATAGATAAGGGCATTAGACTAACACTTGCTCCTAAATCGCATAGAGCTTTGTCTATGACAAATTTTCCAATTACACATGGTATGGAGAAACTACCAGGATCCTTTAGCTTTGGAGGCATGTTATTTTGAATTATGGCGCTACATTCGGCAGTTAGCATAACGGTTTCGTTTTCAACAATTTTTTTCTTATTAGACAGTATTTCCTTTAGGAATTTAGCATATGACGGCATTTGAGTTATAACTTCTGTAAACGGAATAATGACATTTAGTTGTTTCAGAAGTTCTACGAATTTCTTGAATTGTCCCTCGTTTTTGGATTTTGTAAGTCTTTGAGGGTATGGAATTGGTGGTTTATATGGCGGTGGAGGTGCATAAGGTTTATCTTTTTCTGAAACCTCTCCGCTCTCATTTGCGTCTTCCTCTACATTCCCGTATTGTTCCTTCGATTTCTCTGCTTCCTTTTCAGGTTTTTGATACATGGTCGGGTTTTGGAGTCTGGGATCTACCGGTCCATCAAGTGTTGTCCCACTTCTTAATGTGATAGCATTAGCATGTCCTTTAGGATTGGGTTGTGGTTGTCCAGGAAATGTACCAACAGGTGCGGCAGAACTAGCTTGGTGTTGTGCTACTTGGGAGATTTGGGTTTCTAACATTTTATTGTGAGTTGCTAGGGCATCTACCTTATTTGCTAATTGCTTCAATTGTTCACCGGTGTGAACGTTTTGATTAAGGAATTCTTTGTTTTGTTGAGCTTGAGTAGCAATAAAGTTTTCCATTAGGATTTCAAGGTTAGACTTCCTAGGAATGTTAGGAACATTAGCAGTGGGTTTTTGATACCCTGGAGGTACAGCGGGTGCTTGGCCAGGTGCATATAAAGCGTTATTATTCTTGTACGAGAAGTTAGGATGGTTTTTCCAACCAGGATTATAGGTATTAGCATAAGGATTAGCTTGAGCGTAATTCACCTGATCAACTGATATTCCTGCTAGGATTTGGCATTCGGTTCTAACATGACCAAGAACTCCACAAACTTCGCAGTTTGGGGTTACGGCAGCCACGGTGGCTGCAGGAGGTAAGTTCAAGCTTTCTATCTTTTAGGTAAGAGCATCTACCTTAGCATTAACTTTATCTAGGCTACTAATCTCGTACATCCCACTTTTGGCTGGAGTTTTCTCCACAGGTGTTCTTTCTCCTCCCCACTGATAGTGGTTTTGAGCCATATTTTCAATGAGTTGGTTAGCTTCGTCGTAAGGCTTGTCCATCAGTGTACCACCTGCGGCGGCATCTATAGAGAGTCTTGTGTTGTATAAGAGTCCATTGTAAAATGTATGGATAATCAGCCAGTCTTCTAATCCGTGATGTGGGCACATTCGCATCATATCTTTGTAGCATTCCCATGCATCGAATAGCGATTCAGTATCCTTTTGCCTAAATCCGTTGATTTGAGCTCTTAATGCAACAGTCTTGCTTGGGGGAAAGTATTGTGCTAAGAATACAGTCTTAAGTCCTTCCCACATAGTGACGGAATTTGATGGCAAGGATTGCAACCAAGCCCAAGCTCTATCTCTTAGCGAAAAAGGAAAAAGACGTAATCTTATTGCATCTTTACTAACACCATTTGCTATGACTGTGTTGGCAAATTGAACGAATTTCGTAAGATGTTCATTTGGATCCTCGGTAGGATTTCCAGAGAATTGGCATTGTTGGATAGCTGATATCAATGATGGTTTCAACTCAAAATCGTTTCGATTAATTGTTGTAGCAGTAATGCTATTGTGGGGTTCTTGTTGTGATGGAGTTGCGTACTCCTTCAGTGGACGGGTCCTTCGTTATTCGGCCATGTCTATTTCTGGATTGGTTTCGGTTTCAGAGGAAGAATTAGAATCTGTTTCGGAATCAATCTTGATTTCGGGTTTCGGTAAAGAAATAACGTGATTTAAACAGTAATCACTGACTGCACGTCTTACGGAAAGGATGCATTCAGGTTCGTCCATCGATTTGTCAAGAGGTTCGCCTTGTGAGCGAGTCCTTGGCATACAATCGAAAAGGGTTTCTGTTGCCTAGTCTAAACATGCAACAGAAGAATCGTACTTAATTGACTAATCAGTCCCCGACAACGGCGCCAAAAACTTGATCGGGACTTTATGAGTCTATCGGGATACTAACTGCAAGTATACAGTTTAGTCGTTATAGTTTTAAATGATTATCGAACCCACGGAGACTGAGGATCAATCGCATACGATCTAATGTTACAAATGTTTAACTAAGCGATGAATATTTGGTTTTAGGGGAAAAAGGTTTTAATTAAAAGCAATAGTAATAGTTATACCGATATGTGATAGTCGGACTTCGGGAACTCGGTGAATCACTTGGCATATAAAGTATTTCGGTAAAAACGAATTGTTTAAAAACCTGAGACATACACTCTCGTGTTCATGAAATAAGTTATGCTACTAAACCTAGTGGATGCACTTTAAATTTAATAACACTTTTTGAAAACAACTCCAGTTTAATTGATTTGTTAAAACACTCTCGTGTATTTAAAAATTAATGTTTCGTTACCATTATCTGGGTCGAACCCCAGCTCTCGCATGCAGGTTCTTACCTTAATTAATTTCCCACTCTCGTGGCAAAATCGTGTTAAATATCCTTTCACTCTCGTGACAAGGGTAGTTAAATTAAATATGGAAATTGGAAACCAGAAATTATTTATAAAAGATTTTAGCCAAGTTATCACCGAATTCCTTCGGTGCTTAAGAGTCACATACCGGTACAAACAAAATTAGCCAGACATAATGTATTTAGCAAACATGCAACGTAAAATACAGTTCACGAAAATAATCAACATAGCATATAAACAACAAAGATCGAATTGCATTAAAAACCTGTAATTTATATTGCCGTGGTAATCTTGAATTCGTACAGTAGCTTTTGCGATACAATTAATTGAAATATAGAACTAAGTGTGTGTTAATCCTTCGATGTGAAGAATTAACACTTTAGGAAACTGGAAAATTACAGAGGCTTGAAAGGAAAATGATGGTTCAAAAGCAAGAAAACAAAGTAAAGCAATGCAGAAAGAAATTATGGTTCTGAAACAAATTCTCCGACCCCTTCAAAGTGAAGTCTTGAACAAATATATAGGCTCTCTCTTGTAACTGTCATGTTCCATTATTTCAGTACATGCGTTAAATTCTCAACTGATGGAATGAGGTCGTGTGGACTTCGTGTGGGCTGCTTCGTGGCTGACTCCATAAACTGAGTTTTTAAGTGTTACGTTCGTAATGGAATTCATTACGTTCGTAACAGTTAGGCCCTTTGTTATGTTCGTAACGCATTATGTTACGTTCGTAACAGTGTGCGCTAGGCGTTACGTTCGTAACACTAAGCGTTGCGCTCGTAACGTCATCTGGTGTGAGTTTCTTGGTAGAATGTCATTTTTCTTCTTTCTTCTTGCCATTTCTTAGCTTGTTTTGCTCCTTTTAGCTTATTTCCATCTTATGCCTTTGAAAATATAATTTACCTAAAAACATATAAAAATACC
>CATIWC010000148.1:0-34964 GCA_948472305.1 Vicia faba
AATAATATACTTATGTCTCAACATTTTAGAACCAAGACAACCATGTTTTATTAAATTCATTAAAATAACTTTATTTAAGGCATAATAACAATGTTACATATTCCTTTGGAAAAGAAATTTTGGTTTTTTCAAAACCTACTCGCGTCAAGCGGTCAACTCAATAACAATTTTATTTAAAACATATATTAGTAAGTTAAAAATGTCAATGAGAACAATAACAAATTTATAATCTATTGGATTTATTTAATGACTTACACAATGTAGGCGTAGAATTTATTTTATCTTCCCAGAAATATTTTCTAAACTTTAAAGAAATACTCTTAACCTATGTAATTCAAAAAAAAAAAACAAGAATGTTACCAAAAGAAAAATTTGTAATGTTATGTTTATAAAACTGTGCTTCTAAGTCAAGAAAGAATTTTAATGGAAAAATAAATTATTCATGTGAAACGACGAAATGTTATGGCAAAAAAACACACAACATATTTTTTTGGCTTGTTGAAGGACAATGATAGATGCGTAAGAAAAAGGTCACAATAGTACTTAAAAGAGAGTAATAAATATAAAATGGATAATAATATGAATGTAATTATTTGATTTATTATTTTACAATTACTTATAGTTAAAAATATACTAATTTATTGAATATCGCTTTTCCCATGTGTTTTTAAACTCATTGAAAAAATAGATTCCTTGTGCGCTAATACCGTGATAACATTTGGATGTACATGTTGCTTCATCCATTGTTCATTCATAAACTGTGAAATTTTGTTGCTTATTGTTCCACTTATGTCACATGAATAGAGAGTAATGATGTTGGGATTTGCATTGAAAGACCATTCCACAAATTGTCCAATATGAAGTGTTTTTACTCAAGATCATTGTTTGAAGACCGAAAATGTAAAACAAGAATGGTGTCAACTTGCAAGTCATTTTAAACTTGTACAGTTACTTTTTTACCACTCATATGACCTTCCCGGCAATGAACATGACTAGTTATCACGATCATCAATACAACAAAAATAGTCAAGGCATTCATCGTAATGTCTTTTTTAATGAAAAGTTAACACAAATTTAATTATCAAATATAATATACTATCAAACATTATATATATATATATATATATATATATATATATATATATATATATATATATATATATATATATATATATATATATATATATATATATATTATATATATATATATATATATATATATATATATGTTTGTGTGTTTTTATTTCTTCTACTGTTATCTTTATGTAACACATGGATTAATTTAACATGTGGCTACATGTTTTCTAAACCTTATTTGATATAGATGTGGTAGAAAATTCATATAATTGGAAATTTAAATTAAGTTGGTAGTCAAATTTTATTATTAAAGCTTTAGGTTAACATATTTAAAATATCATAAATTAAGATAATTTTTTTACTTGGTTATGTTAAATAACCGTTTTGAATTTAAAAAACTAACAGAAAAAATGATATTAAATTTACAATGATTATTAAAGCTTTTAAGGATGCCAAAATAAGTCGAATGTTTTGATAAACCATTAAAACCATTTTCCAGAAGTAGAGATTGAATTCTTTATCATACATATCAATTTATAGTGGACTAATAATGAGTTGTTTGATATAGATTTGTTTTAAACAATCCAAATTTAAAAAGTGTTAAAGACTTCTTTCATTTTATAGTAAGAAAGGAATGTAATATCAATAATAATAATAATAATAATTAAATTATTAAAATAATAATAATAATTTAATTTTTTGAATAGAAACATAACATTTGACTAGATTGATATTAGCCACTTCTTTATTTTAAATTAATAATAACATAGCATCTTTTTTTTATAAATACAAAATTATTTCATTGATCAAATAATGGGAATGTTTGTTTTAAATTTAAAAAGCAGTATTTTTATTGTATTTAAGAAAAATAATTTTTAGCAAAATATTTTTGAAATGTTAATTTTTTAAAAAAAACAAGTTTAATAGATCGAAAGATTAGTTTTGTCATACTGTAACATAAATATAGATTATTAAATATTAAAAAATAGATGAAAGTACAATTTGTAATTAAAATATGATTTATATGGAAAGATATTTCAAGTAGCTGCAAATTTAGTTGATATTTAAAAAAATTTATATCCAAATGAAAATTATAGTAAAAGTATGAAATATCTAAAATAATATTTTAAGAATAACTATTTACACCAATTTTAATGAGAATCTTTTTTTCTAAAAATATTATTATTTTTATATTTTAAGAAAAAGTGCACCACTATGAAAATTGTTTTAAATAACATCTAATAAAAAAAACCATTTTAACTATTATAAATTTTTAGTAATTTTTTTGATGGATGATAACAAATTTAAAAAAATGAAAAGCTATTTTGAGTAATTTCTCACAATGTAATTTTAAAATAATTTAATGTTTATCATGTTAAAGTATGTTACAATTATAATGTAAGTATTAAAATGTCAAAATTATTCTTTTGATTTTTGTTTTAAAACAATTATTCTTTTCAATAAATATACTTATGTTCAACATTTTAGAACCAAGACAACCATGTTTTATTAATTCATTAAAATAACTTTATTTAAGGCATAATAACAATGTTACATATTCCATTGGAAAAGAAATTTTGGTTTTTTCAAAACCTACTCGCGTCAAGCGGTCAAACTCAATAATAATTTATTTTAAAACATATATTAGTAAATTAAAAATGTCAATGAGAACAATAACAAATTTATAATCTATTGGATTTATTTAATGACTTACACAATGTAGGCGTAGAATTTTATTTTATCTTCCCAGAAATATTTTCTAAACTTTAAAGAAATACTCTTAACCTATGTAATTAAAAAAAAAAAAAAGAATGTTACCAAAAGACAAATTTGTAATGTTATGTTTATAAAACCGTGCTTCTAAGTCAAGAAAGAATTTTAATGGAAAAAATAAATTATTCATGTGAAACGACGAAATGTTATGGCAAAAAAACACACAACATATTTTTTTGGCTTGTTGAAGGATAATGATAGATGCGTAAGAAAAAGGTCACAATAGTACTTAAAATTGAGTAGTAAATATAAAATGGATAATAATATGAATGTAATTATTTGATTTATTATTTTACAATTACTTAAAGTTAAAAATATACTAATTTAATGAATATCGCTTTTCCCAAGTGTTTTTAAACTCATTGAAAAAATAGATTCCTTATGCGCTAATACCGCGATAACATTTGAATGTACATGTTGCTTCATCCTTTTTGATTCATAAACTGTGGAATTTTGTTGCTTATTGTTCCACTTTATGTCACATGAATAGAGAGTAATGATGTTCGGATTTGCATTGAAAGACCATTCCACAAATTGTCCACTATGTAGTGTTTTTACTACAAGATCATTGTTTGAAGACCGAAAATGTAAAACAAGAATGGTGTCAACTTGCAAGCCATTTTAATCTTGTACAGTTATCATTTTTCACTCATATGACCTTCTCGACAATGAATATGACTAGTTGTCATGATCACCAATACAACAAAAATAGTCAAGGTATTCATCGTAATGTCTTTTTTAATGAAAAGTTTACACAAATTTAATTATAAAATCTAATATACTATAAAACATTATATATATATATATATATATATATATATATATATATATATATATATATATATATATATATATATATATATATATATATATATATATATATATATATATATATATATATATATATATATATATATATATATATATATATATATATATATATATATATATATATATATATATATATATATATATATATATATATGTTTTAATTCCTCCACCGTTATCTTTATGTAGCACATGGATTAATTTAACTTGTGGCTACATGTTTTCTAAACCTGATTTGTTATAGTTGTGGTATAAAATTTCATATAATTGAAAATTAAAATTAAGTTGGTAGTCAAATTTTATTAATAAACCTTTAGGGTAACATATTTAGAATATCATAAATTAAGATGAATTTTTTTAATAGGTTATGTTAAATAACCGTTTTGAATTTAAAAAACTAACAGAAAAAATGATATTAAATTTGCAAAGATTATTAAAGCTTTTAAGGATGTCAAAATAAGTCGAATGTTTTGATAAACCATTAAAACCATTTTCCAGAAGTAGAGATTGAATTCTTTATCATACATATCAATTTATAGTGGACTAATAATGAGTTGTTTGATATAGATTTGTTTTAAGCAAATCCCAAATTTAAAATTGTTTAAAAGACTTTTATTCATTTTATATTAAGAAAGGAATGTAATATCAATAATAATAATAATAATAATAATAACTAAATTATTAAAATTATAATAATAATTTAATTTATTTAATAGAACATCACATTTGACTAGATTCATATTAGCCACTTCTTTATATTTTAAATTAATAATAAGATAGCATTTTTTTTGTATAAATACAAAATTATTTCATTGATCAAATAATGGGAATATTTGTTTTAAATTTAAAAAGCAGTATTTTTATTTTGTATTTAAGAAAATAATTTTAGCAAAATATTTTTGAAATATTAATTTTTTTTTCTAAAACTCAGTTTAATAGATTAAAAGATTAGTTTTGTCATACTTTAACATAAATATAGATTATTAAATATTAAGAAATAGATGAAAGTACAATTTGTAATAAAATATGATTTATATGAAAAGATATTTCAAGTAGCTGCATATTTAGTTGATATTTAAAAAAATTTATATCCAAATGAAAATTATAGTAAAAGTATGAAATATCTAAAATAATATTTTAAGAATAACTATTTACACCAATTTTTATGAGAATCTTTTTTTCTAAAAATATTATTATTTTTATATTTTAAGAAAAAGTGCACCACTATGAAAATTGTTTTAAATAACATCTAATAAAAAAATCATTTTAAGTATTATAGATTTTTAGTAATATTTTTGATGGATGATAACAAATTTAAAAAAATGAAAAGCTATTTTGAGTAATTTCTCACAATGTAATTTTAAAATAATTTAATGTTTATCATGTTAAAGTATGTTACAATTATAATGTAAGTATTAAAATGTCAAAATTGTTCTTTTGATTTTTGTTAAAACAATTATTCTTTTCCAATAAATATACTTATGTCTCAACATTTTAGAACCAAGACAACCATGTTTTATTAAATTCATTAAAATAACTTTATTTAAGGCATAATAACAATGTTACATATTCCAATGGAAAAGAAATTTTGGTTTTTTCAAAACCTACTCGCAACAAGCGGTCAAACTCAATAACAATTGATTTTAAAAAATATATTAGTAAATTAAAAATGTCAATGAGAACAATAACAAATTTATAATCTATTGGATTTATTTAATGACTTACACAATGTAGGCGTAGAATTTATTTATCTTCCCATAAATATTTTCTAAACTTTAAAGAAATACTCTTAACCTATGTAATTCAAAAAAAAAAACAAGAATGTTACCAAAAGACAAATTTGTAATGTTATGTTTATAAAACCGTGCTTCTAAGTCAAGAAAGAATTTTAATGGAAAAATAAATTATTCATGTGAAACGACAAAATGTTATGGCAAAAAAACACACAACATATTTTTTTGACTTGTTGAAGGATAATGATAGATGCGTAAGAAAAAGGTCACAATAGTACTTAAAAGAGAGTAATAAATATAAAATGGATAATAATATGAATGTAATTATTTGATTTATTATTTTACAATTACTTATAGTTAAAAATATACTAATTTGATGAATATCGCTTTTCCCAAGTGTTTTAAACTCATTGAAAAAATAGATTCCTTATGCGCTAATACCGCGATAACATTTGAATGTACATGTTGCTTCATCCTTTTTGATTCATAAACTGTGAAATTTTGTTGCTTATTGTTCCACTTTATGTCACATGAATAGCGAGTAATGATGTTGGGATTTGCATTGAAAGACCATTCCACAAATTGTCCACTATGTAGTGTTTTTACTACAAGATCATTGTTTGAAGACGAAAATGTAAAACAAGAATGGTGTCAACTTGCAAGCCATTTTAATCTTGTCCACTCATATGACCTTCTCGACAATGAATATGACTAGTTGTCATGATCAACAATACAACAAAAATAGTCAAGGTTTTCATCGTAATGTCTTTTTTAATGAAAAGTTTACACAAATTTAATTATAAAATCTAATATACTATCAAACATTATATATATATATATATATTATATATATATATATATATATATATATATATATAATATATATATATATATATATATATATATATATTATATATATATATATATATATATATATATATATATATATATATATATATATATATATGTTTTTAATTCCTCCACCGTTATATTTATGTAGCACATGGATTAATTTTACTTGTGGCTACATGTTTTCTAAAGTTGATTTGTTATAGTTGTGGTATAAAATTTCATTATAATTGAAAATTAAAATTAAGTTGGTAGTCAAATTTTATTAATAAACCTTTAGGGTAACATATTTAGAATATCATAAATTAAGATGAATTTTTTTACTAGGTTATGTTAAATAACCGTTTTGAATTTAAAAAACTAACAGAAAAAATGATATTAAATTTGCAAAGATTATTAAAGCTTTTTAAGGATGTCAAAATAAGTCGAATGTTTTGATAAACCATTAAAACCATTTTCCAGAAGTAGAGATTGAATTCATTATCATACATATCAATTTATAGTGGACTAATAATGAGTTGTTTGATATAGATTTGTTTTAAGCAAATCCCAAATTTAAAATTGTTAAAAGACTTTTATTCATTTTATATTAAGAAAGGAATTTAATATCAATAATAATAATAATAATAATAACTAAATTATTAAAATTATAATAATAATTTAATTTATTTAATAGAACATCACATTTGACTAGATTCATATTAGCCACTTCTTTATATTTTTAAATTAATAATAAGATAGCATTTTTTTTGTATAAATACAAAATTATTTCATTGATCAAATAATGGGAATATTTGTTTTAAATTTAAAAAGCAGTATTTTTATTTTGTATTTAAGAAAATAATTTTAACAAAATATTTTTGAAATATTAATTTTTTTTTCTAAAACTCAGTTTAATAGATTGAAAGATTAGTTTTGTCATACTTTAACATAAATATAGATTATTAAATATTAAGAAATAGATGAAAGTACAATTTGTAATAAAATATGATTTATATGAAAAGATATTTCAAGTAGCTGCAAATTTAGTTGATATTTAAAAAAATTTATATCCAAATGAAAATTATAGTAAAAGTATGAAATATCTAAAATAATATTTTAAGAATAACTATTTACACCAATTTTTATGAGAATCTTTTTTTCTAAAAATATTATTATTTTTATATTTTAAGAAAAAGTGCACCACTATGAAAATTGTTTTAAATAACATCTAATAAAAAAATCATTTTAAGTATTATAAATTTTTAGTAATATTTTTGATGGATGATAACAAATTTAAAAAAATGAAAAGCTATTTTGAGTAATTTCTCACAATGTAATTTTAAAATAATTTAATGTTTATTATGTTAAAGTATGTTACAATTATAATGTAAGTATTAAAATGTCAAAATTGTTCTTTTGATTTTTGTTTAAAACAATTATTCTTTTCCAATAAATATACTTATGTCCTCAACATTTTAGAACCAAGACAACCATGTTTTATTAAATTCATTAAAATAACTTTATTTAAGGCATAATAACAATGTTACATATTCCAATGGAAAAGAAATTTTGGTTTTTTCAAAACCTACTCGCGTCAAGCGGTCAAACTCAATAACAATTTATTTTAAAAAATATATTAGTAAATTAAAAATGTCAATGAGAACAATAACAAATTTATAATCTATTGGATTTATTTAATGACTTACACAATGTAGGCGTAGAATTTATTTTATCTTCCCAGAAATATTTTCTAAACTTTAAAGAAATACTCTTAACCTATGTAATTCAAAAAAAAAACAAGAATGTTACCAAAAGACAAATTTGTAATGTTATGTTTATAAAACCGTGCTTCTAAGTCAAGAAAGAATTTTAATGGAAAAATAAATTATTCATGTGAAACGACGAAATGTTATGGCAAAAAAACACACAACATATTTTTTTGGCTTGTTGAAGGATAATGATAGATGCGTAAGAAAAAGGTCACAATAGTACTTAAAAGAGAGTAATAAATATAAAATGGATAATAATATGAATGTAATTATTTTATTTATTATTTTACAATTACTTATAGTTAAAAATATACTAATTTGATGAATATCGCTTTTCCCAAGTGTTTTTAAACTCATTGAAAAAATAGATTCCTTATGCGCTAATACCGCGATAACATTTGAATGTACATGTTGCTTCATCCTTTTTGATTCATAAACTGTGAAATTTTGTTGCTTATTGTTCCACTTTATGTCACATGAATAGAGAGTAATGATGTTGGGATTTGCATTGAAAGACCATTCCACAAATTGTCCACTATGTAGTGTTTTTACTACAAGATCATTGTTTGAAGACCGAAAATGTAAAACAAGAATGGTGTCAACTTGCAAGCCATTTTAATCTTGTACAGTTATCATTTTTCCACTCATATGACCTTCTCGACAATGAATATGACTAGTTGTCATGATCACCAATACAACAAAAATAGTCAAGGTATTCATCGTAATGTCTTTTTTAATGAAAAGTTTACACAAATTTAATTATAAAATCTAATATACTATCAAACATTTTATATATACTATATATATATATATATATATATATATATATATATATATATATATATATATATTATATATATATATATATATATATAATATATATATATATATATATATATATATATATATATATATATATATATATATATATATATATATATATATATATGTTTTAATTCCTCCACCGTTATCTTTATGTAGCACATGGATTAATTCAACTTGTGGCTACATGTTTTCTAAACTTGATTTGTTATAGTTGTGGTATAAAATTTCATATAATTGAAAATTAAAATTAAGTTGGTAGTCAAATTTTATTAATAAACCTTTAGGGTAACATATTTAGAATATCATAAATTAAGATGAATTTTTTTACTAGGTTATGTTAAATAACCGTTTTGAATTTAAAAAACTAACGGAAAAATTGATATTAAATTTGCAAAGATTATTAAAGCTTTTAAGGATGTCAAAATAAGTCGAATGTTTTGATAAACCATTAAAACCATTTTCCAGAAGTAGAGATTGAATCTTTATCATACATATCAATTTATAGTGGACTAATAATGAGTTGTTTGATATAGATTTGTTTTAAGCAAATCCCAAATTTTAATTGTTAAAAGACTTTTATTCATTTTATATTAAGAAAGGAATGTAATATCAATAATAATAATAATAATAATAATAACTAAATTATTAAAATTATAATAATAATTTAATTTATTTAATAGAACATCACATTTGACTAGATTCATATTAGCCACTTCTTTATATTTTTAAATTAATAATAAGATAGCATTTTTTTGTATAAATACAAAATTATTTCATTGATCAAATAATGGGAATATTTGTTTTAAATTTAAAAAGCAGTATTTTTATTTTGTATTTAAGAAAATAATTTTAGCAAAATATTTTTGAAATATTAATTTTTTTTTCTAAAACTCGGTTTAATAGATTGAAAGATTAGTTTTGTCATACTGTAACGTAAATATAGATTATTAAATATTAAAAATAGATGAAAGTACAATTTGTAATAAAATATGATTTATATGAAAAGATATTTCAAGTAGCTGCAAATTTAGTTGATATTTAAAAAAATTTATATCCAAGTGAAAATTATAGTAAAAGTATGAAATATCTAAAATAATATTTTAAGAATAACTATTTACACCAATTTTTATGAGAATCTTTTTTCTAAAAATATTATTATTTTTATATTTTAAGAAAAAGTGCACCACTTTGAAAATTGTTTTAAATAACATCTAATAAAAAAATCATTTTAAGTATTATAAATTTTTAGTAATATTTTTGATGGATGATAACAAATTTAAAAAATGAAAAGCTATTTTGAGTAATTTCTCACAATGTAATTTTAAAATAATTTAATGTTTATCATGTTAAAGTATGTTACAATTATAATGTAAGTATTAAAATGTCAAAATTGTTCTTTTGATTTTTTGTTAAAACAATTATTCTTTTCCAATAAATATACTTATGTCTCAACATTTTAGAACCAAGACAACCATGTTTTATTAAATTCATTAAAATAACTTTATTTAAGGCATAATAACAATGTTACATATTCCTTTGGAAAAGAAATTTTGGTTTTTTTCAAAACCTACTCGCGTCAAGCGGTCAAACTCAATAACAATTTATTTTAAAACATATATTAGTAAATTAAAAATGTCAATGAGAACAATAACAAATTTATAATCTATTGGATTTATTTAATGACTTACACAATGTAGGCGTAGAATTTATTTTATCTTCCCAGAAATATTTTCTAAACTTTAAAGAAATACTTTTAACCTATGTAATTCAAAAAAAAAAAAAGAATGTTACCAAAAGACAAATTTGTAATGTTATGTTTATAAAACCGTGCTTCTAAGTCAAGAAAGAATTTTAATGGAAAAATAAATTATACATGTGAAACGACGAAATGTTATGGCAAAAAAACACACAACATATTTTTTTGGCTTGTTGAAGGATAATGATAGATGCGTAAGAAAAAGGTCACAATAGTACTTAAAAGAGAGTAATAAATATAAAATGGATAATAATATGAATGTAATTATTTGATTTATTATTTTACAATTACTTATAGTTAAAAATATACTAATTTAATGAATATCGCTTTTTCCCATGTGTTTTTAAACTCATTGAAAAAATAGATTCCTTGTGCGCTAATACCGTGATAACATTTGGATGTACATGTTGCTTCATCCATTGTTCATTCATAAACTGTGAAATTTTGTTGCTTATTGTTCTACTTTATGTCACGTGAATAGAGAGTAATGATGTTGGGATTTGCATTGAAAGACCATTCCACAAATTGTCCAATATGAAGTGTTTTTACTCCAAAATCATTGTTTGAAGACCGAAAATGTAAAACAAGAATGGTGTCAACTTGCAAGTCATTTTAAACTTGTACAGTTATCTTTTTACCACTCATATGACCTTCCCGACAATGAACATGACTAGTTGTCACGATCACCAATACAACAAAAATAGTCAAGGCATTCATCGTAATGTCTTTTTAATGAAAAGTTTACACAAATTTAATTATCAAATATAATATACTATCAAACATATATATATATATATATATATATATATATATATATATATATATATATATATATATATATATATATATATATATATATATATATATATATATATATATATATATATATGTGTGTTTTTTTTTTATTTCTCCTACTGTGATCTTTATGTAACACATGGATTAATTTAACATGTGGCTACATGTTTTCTAAACCTTATTTGATATAAATGTGGTAGAAAATTTCATATAATTGAAAATTTAAATTAAGTTGGTAGTCAAATTTTATTATTAAAGCTTTAGGTTAACATATTTAAAATATCATAAATTAAGATAATTTTTTTACTTGGTTATGTTAAATAACCGTTTTGAATTTAATAAACTAACAGAAAAAATGATATTAAATTTACAATGATTATTAAAGCTTTGAAGGATGTCAAAATAAGTCGAATGTTTTGATAAACCATTAAAACCCTTTTCCAGAAGTAGAGATTGAATTCTTTATCATACATATCAATCTATAGTGGACTAATAATGAGTTGTTTGATATAGATTTGTTTTAAGCAAATCCCAAATTTAAAATTGTTAAAAGACTTCTTTCATTTTATAGTAAGAAAGGAATGTAATATCAATAATAATAATAATAATTAAATTATTAAAATTATAATAATAATTTAATTTTTTGAATAAAACATAACATTTGACTAGATTCATATTAGCCACTTCTTTATTTTAAATTAATAATAACATAGCAACTTTTTTTTTATAAATACAAAATTATTTCATTGATCAAATAATGGGAATGTTTGTTTTAAATTTAAAAAGCAGTATTTTTATTGTATTTAAGAAAATAATTTTAGCAAAATATTTTTGAAATGTTAATTTTTTTTCTCTAAAACTCAGTTTAATAGATTGAAAGATTAGTTTTGTCATATTGTAACATAAATATAGATTATTAAATATTAAAAAATAGATGAAAGTACAATTTGTAATAAAATATGATTTATATGGAAAGATATTTCAGGTAGCTGCAAATTTAGTTGATATTTAAAAAAATTTATATCCAAATGAAAATTATAGTAAAAGTGTGAAATATCTAAAATAAATTTTAAGAATAACTATTTACACCAATTTTTATGAGAATATTTTTTTCTAAAAATATTATTATTTTTATATTTTAAGAAAAAGTGCACCACTTTGAAAATTGTTTTAAATAACATCTAATAAAAAAATCATTTTAAGTATTATAAATTTTTAGTAATATTTTTGATGGATGATAACAAATTTAAAAAAATGAAAAGCTATTTTGAGTAATTTCTCACAATGTAATTTTAAAATAATTTAATGTTTATCATGTTAAAGTATGTTACAATTATAATGTAAGTATTAAAATGTCAAAATTGTTCTTTTGATTTTTGTTAAAACAATTATTCTTTTCCAATAAATATACTTATGTCTCAACATTTTAGAACCAAGACAACCATGTTTTATTAAATTCATTAAAATAACTTTATTTAAGGCATAATAACAATGTTACATGTTCCTTTGGAAAAGAAATTTTGGTTTTTTCAAAACCTACTCGCGTCAAGCGGTCAAACTCAATAACAATTTATTTTAAAACATAAGTTAGTAAATTAAAAATGTCAATGAGAACAATAACAAATTTATAATCTATTGGATTTATTTAATGACTTACGGAATGTAGGCGTAGAATTTATTTTATCTTCCGAGAAATATTTTCTAAACTTTAAAGAAATACTCTTAACCTATGTAATTCAAAAAAAAACAAGAATGTTACCAAAAGACAAATTTGTAATGTTATGTTCATAAAACTGTGCTTCTAAGTCAAGAAAGAATTTTAATGGAAAAATAAATTATTCACGTGAAACGACGAAATGTTATGGCAAAAAAACACACAACATATTTTTTTGGCTTGGTGAAGGATAATGATAGATGCGTAAGAAAAAGGTCACAATAGTACTTAAAAGAGAGTAATAAATATAAAATGGATAATAATATGAATGTAATTATTTGATTTATTATTTTACAATTACTTATAGTTAAAAATATAATAATTTATTGAATATCGTTTTTCCCATGTGTTTTTAAACTCATTGAAAAATTAGATTCCTTGTGCGCTAATACCGTGATAACATTTGGATGTACATGTTGCTTCATCCATTGTTCATTCATAAACTGTGAAATTTTGTTGCTTATTGTTCCACTTTATGTCACGTGAATAGAGAGTAATGATGTTGGGATTTGCATTGAAAGACCATTCAACAAATTGTCCAATATGAAGTGTTTTTACTCCAAGATCATTGTTTGAAGACCGAAAATGTAAAACAAGAATGGTGTCAACTTGCAAGTCATTTTAAACTTGTACAGTTATCTTTTTACCACTCATATGACCTTCCCGGCAATGAACATGACTAGTTGTCACGATCACCAATACAACAAAAATAGTCAAGGCATTCATCGTAATGTCTTTTTTAATGAAAAGTATACACAAATTTAATTATCAAATATAATATACTATCAAACATTATATATATATATATATATATAATATATATATATATATATATATATATATATATATATATATATATATATATATATATATATATATATATATATATATATATATATATATATATATATATATATATATATATATATATATATATATATATATATATATATATATATGTTTTAATTCCTCCACCGTTATCTTTATGTAGCTCATGGATTAATTTAACTTGTGGCTACATGTTTTCTAAACCTTATTTGTTATAGATGTGGTATAAAATTTCATATAATTGAAAATTAAAATTAAGATGGTAGTCAAATTTTATTAATAAACCTTTAGGGTAACATATTTAGAATATCATAAATTAAGAAAAAAATTTACTACGTTATGTTAAATAACCATTTTGAATTTAAAAAACTAACAAAAAAAATGATATTAAATTTGCAAAGATTATTAAAGCTATTAAGGATGTCAAAATAAGTCGAATGTTTTGATAAACCATTAAAACCATTTTCCAGAAGTAGAGATTGAATTCTTTATCATACATATCAATTTATAGTGGACTAATAATGAGTTGTTTGATATAGATTTGTTTTAAGCAAATCCCAAATTTAAAATTGTTAAAAGACTTTTATTCATTTTATATTAAGAAAGGAATGTAATATCAATAATAATAATAATAATAATAATAATAATAACTAAATTATTAAAATTATAATAATAATTTAATTTATTTAATAGAACATCACATTTGACTAGATTCATATTAGCCACTTCTTTATATTTTAAATTAATAATAAGATAGCATTTTTTTTGTATAAATACAAAATTATTTCATTGATCAAATAATGGGAATGTTTGTTTTAAATTTAAAAAGCAGTATTTTTATTGTATTTAAGAAAATAATTTTAGCAAAATATTTTTGAAATGTTAATTTTTTTTCTCTAAAACTCAGTTTAATAGATTGAAAGATTAGTTTTGTCATACTGTAACATAAATATAGATTATTAAATATTAAAAAATAGATGAAAGTACAATTTGTAATAAAATATGATTTATATGAAAAGATATTTCAAGTAGCTGCAAATTTAGTTGATATTTAAAAAAATTTATATCCAAATGAAAATTATAGTAAAAGTATGAAATATCTAAAATAATATTTTAAGAATAACTATTTACACCAATTTTTATGAGAATCTTTTTTTCTAAAAATATTATTATTTTTATATTTTAAGAAAAAGTGCACCACTATGAAAATTGTTTTAAATAACATCTAATAAAAAAATCATTTTAAGTATTATAAATTTTTAGTAATATTTTTGATGGATGATAACAAATTTAAAAAAATGAAAAGCTATTTTGAGTAATTTCTCACAATGTAATTTTAAAATAATTTAATGTTTATCATGTTAAAGTATGTTACAATTATAATGTAAGTATTAAAATGTCAAAATTGTTCTTTTGATTTTTGTTAAAACAATTATTCTTTTCCAATAAATATACTTATGTCTCAACATTTTAGAACCAAGACAACCATGTTTTATTAAATTCATTAAAATAACTTTATTTAAGGCATAATAACAATGTTACATATTCCATTGAAAAAGAATTTTTGGTTTTTTCAAAACCTACTCGCGTCAACCGGTCAAACTCAATAACAATTTATTTTAAAACATATATTAGTAAATTAAAAATGTCAATGAGAACAATAACAAATTTATAATCTATTGGATTTATTTAATGACTTACACAATGTAGGCGTAGAATTTATTTTATCTTCCCAGAAATATTTTCTAAACTTTAAAGAAATAATCTTAACCTATGTAATTAAAAAAAAAACAAGAATGTTACCAAAAGACAAATTTGTAATGTTATGTTTATAAAACCGTGCTTCTAAGTCACACTACACCAAATTTGTCTTTTAGCAGCACCCCTACTAAAGCGCTTTTTGTAAAAGCGCTGGTATAGGTTGCGCTAAAAACAAAATAAAAAAACACGCTAAAAAAGCGCTCTTAAAGGGGGGGGTTACAAAAGCGCTTTCAGAAAACGCTCTTAGAGGCTGGGGTACGAAGGCGCTTTTGAAAAGCGCTCTTATAGGGGGGGGGGGGGGGGTATGAAAGCGCTTTCTGAAAGCGCTCTTATAGGGGGCTTATGAAAGCGCTTTCAAAAGCGCTGATATAGGGGGTGGGGTACAAGAGCGCTTTTATCCTCAAAAGCGCTGGTATAGCCTTAGTTACGAAAGCGCTTTTCAAAAGCGCTGTCATACCCTCTTTACAATTAAAATTTTTTAAAACAAAATTATACTAACCGCGTTCTTGATCGTTTCCAAATCCCTAATTTCTGCTGAAAACGCACAAAATCTTGCATTCTCAGAAAACTCACAAAATCGTTTCCAATCTTTGCTTGTTCTCATCGTCTCCGTTCTCAACCGTTTCAATCTTTGCTTGTTCTCATCGTCTTCTTCTCAACGGCACTGCTCATCGTCTTCCATCTTTGCTTTGCTCATTGTCTTCCATCATGAGGTATTACAGTGTATGTTTTTTTCCAGATCCAATAGAGAGATGTTTGAACGAAAAACATGGGTGTGTTTGTGTGAATTATGATGATGAGTGCAATAGTGGTAGCATGCAAATTTGGGTCGGCCTTTGTTTATACTATTGTTCAATTATTGTTTATGAATGAGCTCTGGTATTGATTGGAAGATGATATTAATGTGTAAATTCATGAATATTATTAGTTCATATCTTTTTCATGTTGCGTAATAGATTCTAGTGATGACACTGATTTTTGTGATGCGTTTCTTAGCCCTGATGTTCATATTCCATGTACTTTTGGCTTTTTTTTTTTGCAGGATATGCACTTAGTTAGTTCTGTTTAAGGGCGAGTTGCAACGGAATTTATTTACCTCTCCGAAGCTATACTGGCAAATAGGTATTGATTTTTAGCTTTATGGTTATCATTTATGCCACTTCAAAACACTTATTTTCTACTTCATTTATATTTTGCTATTTGAATTGAATCTACTCACATCTTTGTATCATCGACATGACTATAGTGTAGACTAATGTAGTTTTACATATGACCTTGTAGTTTGAATAATAGCTTAGCTTCTAATGTCATTGTTCTTGTTGACACCGTTAGCATAGTCTTGTAGTTTGAATAATGGCTTAGCTTCTAATGTTATTGTTCTTGTTGACATCATTAGCATATTCCGAGATGTCCACACTTCCCTTGCACTAGGACAAATAGTTTGACAATGTTTGTATGGTCTTACCAACGAGAAAAGCGCAAGCTTTCCATTTTCCAGTTTTGGATGGAACAGCAGGTTTGCCACGGAAATCAACAGTGCCATCTTGGGTATAATCATCTTTGGTTTTCCATTAGAGATGTTATATATTATTATATAGAGATAAAGTATAAGGAAAATGAGAGGTAGCCAGCAAGATGGTAGTGACTAGTGATATATCAAAGAAAGCAATTAATTGAGAAAGAGAAATGGTAGAAGTAGCTATATATAAAGACTAGAGGCTCACTTGTTATCATAAGGTAAACTATAACTTAGTAAACTTTGTCATTGGATTGGGACACATTCACCAAGTAAACTGTCACAAATCCAAACATGCACTAAAACTTATTTTATCTTTGAATGAAAATTGAGCTATGAATATTAGACTTTTGTATTATGTGTAAGTGTAACTATAACGGCGTTACACCGTAGAAGAATTTGGTCTAACCCCAATGTTCTGCCATAAGTTGTTTAGTACAAAATGCTGTTGCCAAATAGCAACTATAGTGGTGCTACAGCACTATTGTGAATTTTAAATATATGCTATCTGCAATTGACAACGGGGTGTATTGAGAATTACTCAAGTTCATGTTACCGGATGTATTGAGAAATACTCAATTTCGACTTTGAAAAGAGACAAGACTTGAAAAAAAGTTAATAGTGATAAAAATGATGATGTATTGGTGTGTCTATAAGAAGAAAGATCTGTGCGCGTTTTAGGGAAAAAGAATTTCCTAAAATTGATGTTATGTGATTCTGATTTATTTTGGGTGTTTTATATATTTGATTTGCAGTTTGAGAAGCATGATACTTCTTCCATTTATGAAAATCCATGAGGTTATGTTTTTTTATGATGTTTGCTTTGTCTTTTTAGACTGTGTGAGAGCTGAGCCAGTGATTCTCAAGAAGCTAGAGGCTTCACCTAATGGTATTGCTTGCGGAATTTTTCTTATATTTTTTTTTAAGGTTTTCTGTTTTAGTAAATGTATTTGCACTCATTTTCTAATTCTTCATTGCCATATACAGAGAAGACAAGTCCTGGTTTGATATCAGTAGACCTTCTTACTGACACTATAGAAGGTACGGTTTCTTTTGAAGTTTTCTTTGCAACTCATTTGTCGATGTATTCTATTTTGATTTTGAATTTCATTTCATCTTTCAGGGGGAAGGAAACCTTCAGTTGCTGCTATTGATGGTCTTGCCCTGGGTGGAGGGTTAGAGCTTGCGTGGTTTTGAGAATAAAGTTTTGGTATTGCTTCTCAATCGTCTTCCATCTTTGCTGCTGCTTTTTGCTGTTTTGCTATTTGAATTGAATCTACTCACATCTTCGTCTAAGGTGATTTTCATTATTTTATTATTATGCCTTACAGTGTAGCTTTTTTGGTGAATACAAATGCTTTTTTTTTATATCAATTTTCATAGCCATGTTTCTTTCAAAAGATTTCTTGTACTATGTCTCATATGAATCCTCTCCGATTCTCTAAGACTATTTTTGGAGCCAATCTAATAAGCTTAACAGTTATGATCTTGCAATAAGTTTAAAGTTTTCTATTGTAAATGTTCCATGAAATTTGGATATCCAAAATAATATTGTTAAAGTTAAAAGTGGGTAGGGTCCAATTTTGTGTAAACAACTGTATAAGTAAGGCTATGACTTATTTATCAATCAATGTAAAACTCAGTATACCTGGTAACTATTCATCAGTAAGATTTGTGATTTTATTTTTCAATGAAAATATGAAAAATATATAATTTTCTCTTACACATATGATATAGACCTCTAGTTATATTTATTAGGATTAGTTCAGTTCATTAAGATTTATTATTTTATTTATTTTTAGTTAGTATTTTTTGAATTTTTAAATTTGAATGTCCTATTTTTAAGAAAAGATTTAGGTTAAAACATAAGCTACCTATTAACTAGTAATTTTAGGAGAAACCAATCACAAACTCCGCCACTGCCGCCTGCATAGGTCTTAAGAACATATTTTCAGTTGGTTACAATACTTCCTTCCTACCACTTCATCAACAAAGGTCATGGCTACGGAATATCCTGAACATGCTCAGGATATTCCGTAGCCATGACCTTTGTTGATGAAGTGGTAGGAAGGAAGTATTGTAACCAACTGAAAATATGTTCTTAAGACCTATGCAGGCGGCAGTGGCGGAGTTTGTGATTGGTTTCTCCTAAAATTACTAGTTAATAGGTAGCTTATGTTTTAACTTAAATCTTTTCTTAAAAATAGGACATTCAAATTTAAAAATTCAAAAAATACTAACTAAAAATAAATAAAATAATAAATCTTAATGAACTGAACTAATCCTAATAAATATAACTAGAGGTCTATATCATAATGTCTTGCAACAGTGGTTTAAAATTATTATGCCTTACAGTGTAGCTTTTTTGGTGAATATCATTATATTATATATCTTTTTTTGAATTTCTTTTCAATATGCTTGAAATAGATAGATCAATCAATGTCTCTAATATTGCTCTTTAGATATTGTTTAACATCCAGCATATGGCTTAGTAGTAGTAAGCTTAGATGCTGAGTTTCTTACAATTTTAATTTCATATATTTATCTATCGTTAAGGGAGGTACTTACTAACTTTGTGAATTGAATTCGCCATAGGGGTTACTTGTGAAGAGTGAAAGTTTGACCGTTTTTGTTTAGCTTAATTAAGACATGGATAAGACATGGATGAATTCAAACCGATTGTCGAAAGAGTACGAGAAAGGGGTATGGGAATTTGTTGAGTTTGCGGTTGCGCACTCCAAAGACCCGCTTCGAATGCCGTGTCCTTGCTTGGGTTGCTGTTATGCCGGGGGTAAGGTTGACGGGAATCAGTTGGGATCTCATTTACTACGGTTTGGAATTGATAGAAGTTATACATGTTGGACAATGCATGGTGAGAAAAGTACCGGGAATGCTGAGTCGAGTTGTAATAGGAAGTATGCTTCAAACGACGATTGCACAGACACATACGATTGTGATCGAGTCGAAGAGATTGCAGAAGCGCTTGAAGAAGATCTTGCGGATTGTCCCAAAATGTTTGAGAGGTTGGTAAGCGATGCAGAGAAACCGTTGTATGTTGGTTGTTCAAAATTCACAAGATTGTCTGCGGTGTTAAAGTTGTACAACTTAAAGGCGGACAATGGATGGTCGGATAAAAGTTTCACAGAGTTATTAGCCCTTATGAAAGATATGCTACCAGAGGATAATGTTCTTCCCAATCGAACGTATGAAGCCAAAAAGATGTTGTCTTCTATTGGAATGAGCTATGATAAGATACATGCATGTCCAAACGATTGCGTTTTGTTTCGAAACGAGTATGCAGCGTTGAATGAGTGTCCTAAATGTGGTGCCCCTCGATATAAGAAAAAGTTGTCTCCTGCTAAAGTCTTATGGTATTTTCCTATAATTCCGAGATTTAGACGCATGTATCGTAGTGAGACCGATTCAAGACACTTGACTTGGCATGCAGATGAAAGAATTATTGATGGAAAGTTGCGACATCCGGCAGACTCACCACAATGGAGTAAAGTTGATACTGAATATCCTGAATTTGGAAAAGAAGCAAGAAACCTTCGGTTGTCATTGTCTACTGATGGAATGAACCCGCATGGTATTCAAAGTATCTCGCATAGCACATGGCCTGTGATTCTTATGATTTATAACTTACCTCCGTGGCTATGTATGAAGCGTAAGTACATGATGTTATCTATGCTAATTTCTGGGCCTAAACAACCAGGGAATGACATAGACGTATACTTGGCACCCTTAATCGAAGATTTAAAGTTTTTGTGGGAGAGAGGTGTGGAGGTTTACGATGGGTATAGGAAAGAAAGTTTCAACTTGAGGCGATGTTGTTTGGAACAATTAATGATTTTCCAGCATACGGAAATCTATCCGGGTACAGCAACAAGGGTCAAAAGGCGTGTCCTGTTTGTGAAGATGAAACCGATACGACACGATTGGCGCTTTGTCAGAAGAATGTCTTTCTCGGCCATCGTAGATTCTTAAATTCTAATCATCACTACCGTGGGTGGAGAAAAGCATTCAATGGAGAGGCCGAACATCGTACAGCCCCGCCTTTTTTGTCAGGTGATCAAATTTTTGAAAAGGTGAAAGATGTGAGCACTCAGTTTGGCAAGCCTTTTGCACATTCAATTGTCAAGGGTGGGTGGAAGAAGAAGTCAATTTTCTTTGAACTTCCATATTGGAAGTCGTTGTACGTAAGACATTTCCTGGATGTTATGCATATTGAAAAAAATGTATTTGACAGCGTTATAGGTACGCTACTCAATATACAAGGAAAGTCTAAGGATGGCGTTAACATAAGGAATGACATGGTAAACATGGGGATGAGAACTGAATTGGGGCCCGTGACGAAAGGAAGACGAACATATCTGCCACCTGCTGTTTACACTCTATCTAGAAAGGAGAAGAAAACATTGTGTAAGTTCCTCAGTGAAGTAAAAGTTCCAGAAGGCTACTCTTCAGATATTAGAAGACTTGTGTCCATGAAAGACCTCAAGTTAAAGAGTTTGAAGACGCATGATTGCCATGTTATAATGGAACATTTTTTACCAATAGGTATACGTTCTATTCTGCCAGAAAAAGTAAGAAGCGCAATAACTAAGCTGTGTTTCTTCTTCAGGTCTATTTGCAGTAAGGTGGTCGATCCCGCGATCTTACCAACATTGCAAAATGAGATAGTTGTTACTTTATGTGATCTTGAAATGTATTTTCCTCCCTCGTTTTTTGACATAATGGTTCATCTAGTCGTTCATCTTGTGAAAGAGACACAACTGTGCGGACCAGCTTATATGAGATGGATGTACCCTGCTGAACGTTATATGAAAATATTAAAAGGGTACGTGAAAAACAGAAGTCGACCAGAGGGTTGTATTGCCGAGCGATACGTTGCTGAAGAAGCGGTTGAGTTTTGTACTGAATATCTGTCAAATGTTCAATCAATTGGACTCCCCAAATCTCATATTGTCGAAAAAAAAGAAGGAAAAAGGCTAATTGGAAATAAAGTTGTGACAGTATCAATGGTCGAACGGGATCAAGTGCACTTGTATGTTCTGCACAATGAGATTGAGGTTGAGCCGTTTGTTGAAATGCACAAAGTTGTTCTCCGAGATTTAAATCCAAATAGAAATGAGAACTGGATAGTACGAGAGCACAATCGAAGTTTCATACCGTGGTTTAGAGATCATATTTATTCAAAGTATCATTCAGATCCTGCTTCAGTAACAGAAAGGTTGAGATGTTTAGCCTATGGTCCATCTGTAATTGTGCTTTCTTATAGCGCATACGCAATTAATGGATACACATTTTATACCAAAGAACAGGATGATAAAAGTACTATGCAAAATAGTGGTGTTACCTTGGTAGCTGAAGCTATGCACATATCAAGTGCGAATGACTTAAATCCGAAATTTGCAAATTTGTCATATTTTGGGGTTATCGAGCGCATTTTGGTGTTTGATTACGCGAAGTTTCAGATTCCTGTATTTGGTTGCAAGTGGGTTGAAAATAATAGTGACGTACGAATGGATAAGTCAGGATTTTTGCAAGTGGATCTCAATAGGGTAGGGTACAAAGATGAGCCTTTCATTCTAGCCTCTCAAGCTAAACAAGTGTTCTATGTCAATGATCCGACAAGTACGAAATGGTCTATAGTGCTTTTATCTAACAAAATAGTTGATGAAAAAATTGAAGATCAAGGTGATATTGGTGTTGGCATTGAATCTTGTACAAGAAACGATCAAAATGAGAATGAATCTTGTATTAGAAATGATCATAATGAGGGTATTTGGATCAATCCAACCGTCTGCATTGTTAAGAGACGCGTAGTACACAATCCTACCAAGAAAAGAAAGAGACGTTAGTGATAAAGTTAGTGTTAATAGTGTCAATGTTTTAGTTTGTTTGATACAGGTTCAAAATTTGAAGCATTTTTTCTGTGTCAATGTTTCTTGGAATTGGATTAGTATATATTTTGTATGCTATGATGACTTGTTGCAATGATGAAACTTGATTGTTGTACATGTTCAAATATATACATGTTCTCTCTATTTCAATCTTGATTGTTGGTACTGTAATGTTAGTTTAATGGTGTACATGTTCAAATATATACATGTTCTCTCTATTTCAATCTTAATATGAGTATCATCTAATATTATTTTTGTCATTTTTGTCTCCTTCATTTTCCTTCATTTTTGTCTTACTGGTTCATATACCATCTACATATTATCTAGTTGTTCAAGAGTTAAGGGGTAATTCGAATTAAAGGTATTATCTTTTTATTTTGTTTTAAAGTTTTCATTTTTGTTTTTAGTATATCCTCCAACAGTGTTTTGTTTTTATTTTAATATTAAGATGTTTTTTCTAACATTTTTTTTATGTTTTAGGTATCTCTTCAAAGCAAGAAAAATATTACTGGACTGCTTATTTATTATCTATGGGTTTAGTTTCTTTTGTTGTTAAATACTTTATTATTTTTAGTAAAAGGGGTTGAGTTTTGAGGTTAGAATTGTGTAAGGTTTTGTGTCACTTTGTTAGAGTATGAATCCCCTCATCTTTGCCTAAAAGAAATATCATGAACATGCTTTTAATATTGATAGAGTATGCATCCCCTCATCTTTGCCTAAAAGAAATATCATGAAAAAGTAATATTGATTGTATCACATGCTTTTATTTTATTAATATCTTCACGTTGAACAATTAATAATGGATTGATTTTTTTTCTTCTTATAATAACTTCTATGTTGTAATTTTTTGAAATGTTTCTCATATAAAGTTAGTGTTAATAGTGTACTAATGTGCTTTAGTTTGTTTGATACAGGTTCAATGGCTCCAGATAGAGATGCTCCACCTGAAAACCCACCTGAAAACTCACAAGAAAACTCACAAGAAAGAGTTACTTCGGATACAAATGCTCCACCTGATACTGAAGCAAAAGAGGTTGCACGAGGCATCACTATTATGAAGGGAATCATTCGACATAGAGACCAAGGATTAGTATACCGATTGGAATGGAATTCTGATAAACAACCAATTGGTCCTAATTCTGCAAAGTTGACAAGTTATATTGGTACACTTGTCCGTATGCATATTCCGGTCTCCGTAGCTACCTGGAAATCGAAAACGAAAAATTTAGAATTGGAGGAGAAAAAACAAGCGATTTGGGAAGAGCTTCAGGTATATATCATATATGGTTAATTGTTGTTATTATCTTGACGATAAATTGTTTAAATTACTTATACTAACACACTATGCGTACGTTTTTTTGCAGAGGACTTTTGAGATACCAGATGAACGTAAAAGCTACACACTTAGTTTGGCCGGCAAAAGATATAGAGGGTGGAAAAGTTTTTTGACAAACACCTATCTTAAGGATAAAGATGGAAAATTTCTTGAAGAGGCACCGGGACGGCCAACAAAGTATGCGACCTTCATTGATGAAGCAGATTGGGCTGAGTAAGCAAAGAGATGAAGCTTTTCAGAAAAAGAGTGCCACGAATAGTAAGAGAGCATCCAAACCCGCGTATCCATACAAGAAAGGGCGTTTGGGATATGCACGCTTAGAGGATAAAATTGTAAGTAAATAGAAATGCGTTTTAATTAATTGTCTACATGTGCATGTTTTAATTGACGATTTTATCGTTTGTGTCAATGCATAGTTAGAGGAGACTAAAAGTGAGGAAGCTTCACTTCCTGTACATGTGTTGTGGAAGGAAGCTCGTGTGGGCAAGAATCAAGCTGTCGATCCCGATGTTCAGAGAGTTTATACTGAATGTGTAAGTATAATACTGTGTCTTTAATTAAATCAAATGTTTTTTAATATATAAATGATTTTTTATCTCCACTAATAATTATTTAAATGTAAATGAATTACAGGAGACCTTGTCGCAATCGGCATCCACCGGTGAGGAGAGCGTACTTAGTAGAGTACTAGATGCTCCCGAGTATCCCGGTCGGGTGAGGGGTAAGGGTCATGGTGTGACTCCAACCTCTTTTTATAAGAGTTCTAGGAGAAGATCAAATCTTACCAATGAAGAAGTGTTGCAAAAGTTGCAGGAATTGCAAGCACAGGTCTCTGAATTGCAAAGAGATAAAGATATGTATATGAGAGAAAAATGCAACACTTCATCGGTGAGAGAAACTAGTGATAAGGCTAGTATCAACTATCAAAAGAAATTTCCCGAGGTAATTATAAGTTTTTTTCCTTACAAACTGTTCTATTTTATTAATGATAATGACTTTATATTTTCTATTTGTTTAGGGCATTTCATCTTGCCAACTATACTTATCGTCACCGAATTATCGACTAGTTGGCAAGGGAAAAGTGCACAACACTTCGGGAGATTTACTTCACCACAGACCCCTCCCGGATGGACACCTGAAAGTATCGGTGGATGTTGTATTAGATCGTGATGCGATTCTACCGGTACCTGACATGGTCTCAGAGACGACATTGCTGCGAGATGCAATAGGATCATTTGTTGCATGGCCCTCGGAGCTCATTACCATTAGTGATGAGGTATACTGAAAACGATTATGAATCATTTAGTTTTCGAATGTCAATTCTAAACCGTTTATTAATTATTTTTTACATTTTAATTTTAGACTGCTCCTATAAAACCCGCAATTAAGGGTAAAGGGATTTTACAGGAGGAGGAGTCTGTTGCATCACTAAAAGAGGTACATTTAAAGTGTTAATATATAGTCTGAATCTAAATCTGCATGATTTTATATTTTACCTAACTTATATGATTTTTAGGCATCCGCTCGGGAGTCACAACAAGTGACGCAGCAGGTTCGTAGCTTACCACCCACTGGTCCTCCGAAGCAAGCGGCAAAAAAAGGCGGTGCTTTTGTGCCTCGATACCGTTCGACACTCGCAACAATGGTTGATATGTCCGATTTGAAGGATGGTGGTTTACGTGAAATCAACATGGATGAAAGTGTCTTCGGTATTGAATTCCAGTCACATATTACATTTGATGACTTGGAAGAGATTTTTAGGCATGATCAACTAGGCGTCAGTAATATGCACTCATACATCCGGTAATATTCACTCATCCGATATATTATTTAATTAGTCCCACAATATAATTTATTTACACATTTCAATGAAAATAATCTAATGTTTATTATGTTTTTATTTAAGGTTGTTGTATGACAGAGTGTTGCGCGGGACTGCATTGTCTAACAGATTCCGTTTCGTGTCTTCCGCCCATTGCAGCGGAATGACAATTGCTTCGGAACCGGAATCAGTTAGACAGCGCTTAGTAGATAGATTCATGTCCACCGGCAATACAGAAAGTCTGCATCTTTGGGCGTATAATACCCGACCAGTAGGGTTAGTTTCTCATTCTTGGTTCATCTAATCTCTGTTTCTTTTGTGTATAGCAAAATTTTCATATAACCTATTGTTTTAATTTATAGAGCACACTGGTTGCTGCTTGCTATCAACCCGATAAGAGAAGTCGTGTATTATCTGAATTCGGTAAATGGTGAATGGACCAATTATCCGGCTATGAAGGAAATCGTTGATTTGTAAGTGGGATCGTTCTAAATATATATTCGTGTATATTTATATATTTTCTTATTTGTGGGATTGATTTAAACATATGCTTTTATATATTTAATAATTAGATCAATACAAGTGTTCCGTAGTCAACGGGATGCACAGGTATCCCGGACTAAATCAAACAACATCACTTGGATCCAAGTGCAGGTACATTACTTTTCACAATTTTGCTTATAATATTTATGCTACTTGGTAAAACAAGACAACTATAGAATCTTATTTGTTTTATTATGTAGTGTCCGCAACAGCGAAACAGTCATGATTGCGGATACTTTGTTTTGAGGTTCATGAAAGAAATCCTTCAGGCGAATCAATTAGAGATTCCGCTCACGGTATGAATTTATAACTTAAGATAATTTCATATAATTTATTACATTTAACTAAATATATCATTTATATTATGTTTTTGTTTTGTAGTACCTTGACGAATTCCGTGCTGCTGCGTACCCGAAGCTTAAGTTGGAAGAAATTAAAGAAGATTTGTGTCAATATTATATTAAGCAATTTTTCATGTAGGATTTGTGTCGATTTGAACTATAATATTATTGATGTAATGATGTATATATATATAATTTTGGATATTATAATGGTATTATATTAGTATATATATTGTCTTACTGATGGCTGAAATAATAGCGTCGAAAATATATTACAGGTCAAAAATATATTACAGGTCGAAAATATTACAGGTCGAAAACATTACAGGTCGACTGGGAGGATTAAATTATAGGCTGCACATAAAAATACCTCATTTAAAAACGACAGCGCTTTTAAAAAGCGCTCTTAAAGGTCCACCTACTAAAGCGCTTCTTAGTAAAAGCGCTGCCAAAGACCAGTAAAAAAGCATAAAAAATTAAAAAAAAAACGCAGCATACAAAAGCGCTTTTGGAAAAGCGCTCTTATAGGGGGGCCTATCAGAGCGCTTTTTCCAGAAAAAGCGCTCTCATAGGGGGGCCTACCAGAGCGCTTTTCCAAAAGCGCTTTTGTATGCTGCGTTTTTTTTTAATTTTTTATGCTTTTTTACTGGTCTTTGGCAGCGCTTTCTGGGAAAAGCGCTCTTAAAGGGGGGTCTACCAGAGCGCTTTTTCCAGGAAAGCGCTCTTAAAGGGGGGGTCTACCAGAGCGCTTTTAGAAGCGCTTTTGTTACCTACGCCAGCGCCAGCTATTAAAGCGCTTTTAAGCGCTTTTAAAGGCCAAAATAAGCGCTTTAGTAGCCCTTTTCCGTAGTAGTGTCAAGAAAGAATTTTAATGGAAAAATAAATTATTCATGTGAAACGACGAAATGTTATGGCAAAAAAACACACAACATATTTTTTTGTTGAAGGATAATGATAGATGCGTAAGAAAAAGGTCACAATAGTACTTAAAAGAGAGTAATAAATATAAAATGGATAATAATATGAATGTAATTATTTGATTTATTATTTTACAATTACTTATAGTTAACAATATACTAATTTAATGAATATCGCTTTTCCCAAGTGTTTTTAAACTCATTGAAAAAATAGATTCCTTGTGCGCTAATAATGTGATAACATTTGGATGTACATGTTGCTTCATCCATTGTTCATTCATAAACTGTGAAATTTTGTTGCTTATTGTTCCACTTTATGTCATGTGAATAGAGAGTAATGATGTTGGGATTTGCATTGAAAGACCATTCCACAAATTGTCCAATATGAAGTGTTTTTACTCCAAGATCATTGTTTGAAGACCGAAAATGTAAAACAAGAATGGTGTCAACTTGCAAGTCATTTTAAACTTGTACAATTATCTTTTTACCACTCATATGACCTTCTCGGCAATGAACAAGACTAGTTGTCACGATCACCAATACAACAAAAATAGTCAAGGCATTCATCGTAATCTTTTTTAATGAAAAGTTTACACAAATTTAATTATCAAATCTAATATACTATCAAACATATATATATATATATATATATATATATATATATATATATATATATATATATATATATATATATATATATATATATATATATATATATATATATATATATATATATATATATATATATATTTTAATTCCTCCACCGTTATCTTTATGTAGCTCATGGATTAATTTAAGTTGTGGCTACATGTTTTCTAAACCTTATTTGTTATAGATGTGGTATAAAATTTCATATAATTGAAAATTAAAATTAAGATGGTAGTCAAATTTTATTAATAAACCTTTAGGGTAACATATTTAGAATATCATAAATTAAGAAAAAAATTTACTACGTTATGTTAAATAACCATTTTGAATTTAAAAAACTAACAAAAAAAATGATATTAAATTTGCAAAGATTATTAAAGCTATTAAGGATGTCAAAATAAGTCGAATGTTTTGATAAACCATTAAAACCATTTTCCAGAAGTAGAGATTGAATTCTTTATCATACATATCAATTTATAGTGGACTAATAATGAGTTGTTTGATATAGATTTGTTTTAAGCAAATCCCAAATTTAAAATTGTTAAAAGACTTTTATTCATTTTATATTAAGAAAGGAATGTAATATCAATAATAATAATAATAATAATAATAATAATAACTAAATTATTTAAATTATAATAATAATTTAATTTATTTAATAGAACATCACATTTGACTAGATTCATATTAGCCACTTCTTTATATTTTAAATTAATAATAAGATAGCATTTTTTTTGTATAAATACAAAATTATTTCATTGATCAAATAATGGGAATGTTTGTTTTAAATTTAAAAAGCAGTATTTTTATTGTATTTAAGAAAATAATTTTAGCAAAATATTTTTGAAATGTTAATTTTTTTTCTCTAAAACTCAGTTTAATAGATTGAAAGATTAGTTTTGTCATACTGTAACATAAATATAGATTATTAAATATTAAAAAATAGATGAAAGTACAATTTGTAATAAAATATGATTTATATGAAAAGATATTTCAAGTAGCTGCAAATTTAGTTGATATTTAAAAAAATTTATATCCAAATGAAAATTATAGTAAAAGTATGAAATATCTAAAATAATATTTTAAGAATAACTATTTACACCAATTTTTATGAGAATCTTTTTTTCTAAAAATATTATTATTTTTATATTTTAAGAAAAAGTGCACCACTATGAAAATTGTTTTAAATAACATCTAATAAAAAAATCATTTTAAGTATTATAAATTTTTAGTAATATTTTTGATGGATGATAAAAAATTTAAAAAAATGAAAAGCTATTTTGAGTAATTTCTCACAATGTAATTTTAAAATAATTTAATGTTTATCATGTTAAAGTATGTTACAATTATAATGTAAGTATTAAAATGTCAAAATTGTTCTTTTGATTTTTGTTAAAACAATTATTATTTTCCAATAAATATACTTATGTCTCAACATTTTAGAACCAAGACAACCATGTTTTATTAAATTCATTAAAATAACTTTATTTAAGGCATAATAACAATGTTACATATTCCATTGGAAAAGAAATTTTGGTTTTTTCAAAACCTACTCGCGTCAAGCGGTCAAACTCAATAACAATTTATTTTAAAACATATATTAGTAAATTAAAAATGTCAATGAGAACAATAACAAATTTATAATCTATTGGATTTATTTAATGACTTACACAATGTAGGCGTAGAATTTATTTTATCTTCCCAGAAATATTTTCTAAAATTTAAAGAAATACTCTTAACCTATGTAATTCAAAAAAAAAAACAAGAATGTTACCAAAAGACAAATTTGTAATGTTATGTTTATAAAACTGTGCTTCTAAGTCAAGAAAGAATTTTAATGGAAAAATAAATTATTCATGTGAAACGAAGAAATGTTATGGCAAAAAAACACACAACATATTTTTTTGGCTTGTTGAAGGATAATGATAGATGCGTAAGAAAAAGGTCACAATAGTACTTAAAAGAGAGTAATAAATATAAAATGGATAATAATATGAATGTAATTATTTGATTTATTTTTTTACAATTATTTATAGTTAAAAATATACTAATTTAATGAATATCGCTTTTCCCAAGTGTTTTTAAACTCATTGAAAAAATAGATTCTTTGTGCGTTAATACCGTGATAACATTTGGATGTACATGTTGCTTCATCCATTGTTCATTCATAAACTGTGAAATTTTATTGCTTATTGTTCCACTTTATGTCACGTGAATAGAGAGTAATGATGTTGGGATTTGCATTGAAAGACCATTCCACAAATTGTCCAATATGAAGTGTTTTTACTCCAAGATCATTGTTTGAAGACCGAAAATGTAAAACAAGAATGGTGTCAACTTGCAAGTCATTTTAAACTTGTACAGTTATCTTTTTACCACTCATATGACCTTCCCGGCAATGAACATGACTAGTTGTCACGATCACCAATACAACAAAAATAGTCAAGGCATTCATCGTAATGTCTTTTTTAATGAAAAGTTTACACAAATTTAATTATCAAATATAATATACTATCAAACATTATATATATATATATATATATATATATATATATATATATATATATATATATATATATATATATATATATATATATATATATATATATATATATATATATATATATATATATATATATATATATATATATATATATATATATATATATATATATATATATGTGTGTGTTTTTTTTTTTTTATTTCTTCTACTGTTATCTTTATGTAACACATGGATTAATTTAACATGTGGCTACATGTTTTCTAAACCTTATTTGATATAGATGTGGTAGAAAATTTCATATAATTGAAAATTTAAATTAAGTTGGTAGTCAAATTTTATTATTAAAGCTTTAGGTTAACATATTTAAAATATCATAAATTAAGATAATTTTTTTACTTGGTTATGTTAAATAACCGTTTTGAATTTAAAAAACTAACAGAAAAAATGATATTAAATTTACAATGATTATTAAAGCTATTAAGGATGTCAAAATAAGTCGAATGTTTTGATAAACCATTAAAACCCTTTTCCAGAAGTATAGATTGAATACTTTATCATACATATCAATCTATAGTGGACTAATAATGAGTTGTTTGATATAGATTTGTTTTAAGCAAATCCCAAATTTAAAATTGTTAAAAGACTTCTTTCATTTTATAGTAAGAAAGGAATGTAATATCAATAATAATAATAATAATTAAATTATTAAAATTATAATAATAATTTAATTTTTTAATAGAACATAACATTTGACTAGATTCAAATTAGCCACTTCTTTATTTTAAATTAATAATAACATAGCAACTTTTTTTTATAAATACAAAATTATTTCATTGATCAAATAATGGGAATGTTTGTTTTAAATTTAAAAAGCAGTATTTTTATTGTATTTAAGAAAATAATTTTAGCAAAATATTTTTGAAATGTTAATTTTTTTTCAAAAACTAAGTTTAATAGATTGAAAGATTAGTTTTGTCATACTGTAACATAAATATAGTTTATTAAATATTAAAAAATAGATGAAAGTACAATTTGTAATAAAATATTATTTATATGGAAAGATATTTCAAGTAGCTGCAAATTTAGTTGATATTTAAAAAAATTTATATCCAAATGAAAATTATAGTAAAAGTATGAAATATCTAAAATAATATTTTAAGAATAACTATTTACACCAATTTTTATGAGAATCTTTTTTTCTAAAAATATTATTATTTTTATATTTTAAGAAAAAGTGCACCACTATGAAAATTGTTTTAAATAACATCTAATAAAAAAATCATTTAAGTATTATAAATTTTTAGTAATTTTTTTGATGGATGATAACCAATTTAAAAAAATGAAAAGCTATTTTGAGTAATTTCTCACAATGTAATTTTAAAATAATTTAATGTTTATCATGTTAAAGTATGTTACAATTATAATGTAAGTATTAAAATGTCAAAATTGTTCTTTTGATTTTTGTTAAAACAATTATTCTTTTCCAATAAATATACTTATGTCTCAACATTTTAGAACCAAGACAACCATGTTTTATTAAATTCATTAAAATAACTTTATTTAAGGCATAATAACAATGTTACATATTCCATTGGAAAAGAAATTTTGGTTTTTTCAAAACCTACTCGCGTCAAGCGGTCAAACTCAATAACAATTTATTTTAAAACATATATTAGTAAATTAAAAATGTCAATGAGAACAATAACAAATTTATAATCTATTGGATTTATTTAATGACTTACACAATGTAGGCGTAGAATTTATTTTATCTTCCCAGAAATATTTTCTAAAATTTAAAGAAATACTCTTAACCTATGTAATTCAAAAAAAAACAAGAATGTTACCAAAAGACAAATTTGTAATGTTATGTTTATAAAACTGTGCTTCTAAGTCAAGAAAGAATTTTAATGGAAAAATAAATTATTCATGTGAAACGAAGAAATGTTATGGCAAAAAAACACACAACATATTTTTTTGGCTTGTTGAAGGATAATGATAGATGCGTAAGAAAAAGGTAACAATAGTACTTAAAAGAGAGTAATAAATATAAAATGGATAATAATATGAATGTAATTATTTGATTTATTATTTTACAATTACTTATAGTTAAAAATATACTAATTTAATGAATATCGCTTTTCCAAGTGTTTTTAAACTCATTGAAAAAATAGATTCTTTGTGCGTTAATACCGTGATAACATTTGGATGTACATGTTGCTTCATCCATTGTTCATTCATAAACTGTGAAATTTTGTTGCTTATTGTTCCACTTTATGTCACGTGAATAGAGAGTAATGATGTTGGGATTTGCATTGAAAGACCATTCCACAAATTGTCTAATATGAAGTGTTTTTACTCCAAGATCATTGTTTGAAGACCGAAAATGTAAAACAAGAATGGTGTCAACTTGCAAGTCATTTTAAACTTGTCTAGTTATCTTTTACCACTCATATGACCTTCCCGGCAATGAACATGACTAGTTGTCACGATCACCAATACATCAAAAATAGTCAAGGCATTCATCGTAATGTCTTTTTTGATGAAAAGGTTACACAAATTTAATTATCAAATATAATACACTATCAAACATTTTATATATATATATATATATATATATATATATATATATATATATATATATATATATATATATATATGTGTGTGTGTGTGTGTGTGTGTGTGTGTGTGTTTTTATTTCTTCTACTGTTATCTTTATGTAACACATGGATTAATTTAACTTGTGGCAACATGTTTTCTAAACCTTATTTGATATAGATGTGGTAGAAAATTTCATATAATTTAAAATTTAAATTAAGTTGGTAGTCAAATTTTATTATTAAAGCTTTAGGTTAACATATTTAAAATATCATAAATTAAGATAATTTTTTTACTTGGTTTGTTAAATAACTTTTTTGAATTTAAAAAACTAACAGAAAAAATGATATTAAATTTACAATGATTATTAAAGCTTTTAAGGATGTCAAAATAAGTCGAATGTTTTGATAAACCATTAAAACCCTTTTCCAGAAGTAGAGATTGAATTCTTTATCATACATATCAATCTATAGTGGACTAATAATGAGTTGTTTGATATAGATTTGTTTTAAGCAAATCCCAAATTTAAAATTGTTAAAAGACTTCTTTCATTTTATTGTAAGAAAGGAATGTAATATCAATAATAATAATAATAATAATTAAATTATTAAAATTATAATAATAATTTAATTTTTTGAATAGAACATAACATTTGACTAGGTTCATATTAGCCACTTCTTTATTATAAATTAATAATAACATAACAACTTTTTTTTATAAATACAAAATTATTTCATTGATCAAATAATGGGAATGTTTGTTTTAAATTTAAAAAGCAGTATTTTTATTGTATTTAAGAAAATAATTTTAGCAAAATATTTTTGAAATGTTAATTTTTTTTCAAAAACTAAGTTTAATAGATTGAAAGATTAGTTTTGTCATACTGTAACATAAATATAGATTATTAAATATTAAAAAATAGATGAAAGTACAATTTGTAATAAATATGATTTATATGGAAAGATATTTCAAGTAGGTGCAAATTTAGTTGATATTTAAAAAAATTTATATCCAAATGAAAATTATAGTAAAAGTATGAAATATCTAAAATAATATTTTAAGAATAACTATTTACACCAATTTTTATGAGAATCTTTTTTTCTAAAATATTATTATTTTTATATTTTAAGAAAAAGTGCACCACTAT
>CATIWC010000149.1:20000-22500 GCA_948472305.1 Vicia faba
TCCATGAACGGGAGCGGAGGCAAACGCGCCTTAGGGGAATAATCTCCCGATGAATTTTTGCATGGAAGTCCCAAATAACACATAGAAGGGATCTGCAAAGTTTCGTAGCGTTTCGACAATTTTGAATTTCCGGCCCGAACGGGCCCCCGTGCGGTTTTTCCGACGGGAGCGGAGGCAAACGCGCCTTAGGGGAATAATCTCCCGATGGATTTTTGCATGCACTTCCCAAATAACACATTGAGAGTGTCCAAGGAGTTTCGTAGCGTTTCGACAAGCCCTCGGTCTACTTTCAATTTCCGACCGGAACGCGTGCGTGTGCGGTTTCTCCATGAACGGGAGCGGAGGCAAACGCGCCTTAGGGGAATAATCTCCCGATGAATTTTTGCATGGAAGTCCCAAATAACACATAGAAGGGATCTGCAAAGTTTCGTAGCGTTTCGACAATTTTGAATTTCCGGCCCGAACGGGCCCCCGTGCGGTTTTTCCGACGGGAGCGGAGGCAAACGCGCCTTAGGGGAATAATCTCCCGATGGATTTTTGCATGCACTTCCCAAATAACACATTGAGAGTGTCCAAGGAGTTTCGTAGCGTTTCGACAAGCCCTCGGTCTACTTTCAATTTCCGACCGGAACGCGTGCGTGTGCGGTTTCTCCATGAACGGGAGCGGAGGCAAACGCGCCTTAGGGGAATAATCTCCCGATGAATTTTTGCATGGAAGTCCCAAATAACACATAGAAGGGATCTGCAAAGTTTCGTAGCGTTTCGACAATTTTGAATTTCCGGCCCGAACGGGCCCCCGTGCGGTTTTTCCGACGGGAGCGGAGGCAAACGCGCCTTAGGGGAATAATCTCCCGATGGATTTTTGCATGCACTTCCCAAATAACACATTGAGAGTGTCCAAGGAGTTTCGTAGCGTTTCGACAAGCCCTCGGTCTACTTTCAATTTCCGACCGGAACGCGTGCGTGTGCGGTTTCTCCATGAACGGGAGCGGAGGCAAACGCGCCTTAGGGGAATAATCTCCCGATGAATTTTTGCATGGAAGTCCCAAATAACACATAGAAGGGATCTGCAAAGTTTCGTAGCGTTTTGACAATTTTGAATTTCCGGCCCGAACGGGCCCCCGTGCGGTTTTTCCGACGGGAGCGGAGGCAAACGCGCCTTAGGGGAATAATCTCCCGATGGATTTTTGCATGCACTTCCCAAATAACACATTGAGAGTGTCCAAGGAGTTTCGTAGCGTTTCGACAAGCCCTCGGTCTACTTTCAATTTCCGACCGGAACGCGTGCGTGTGCGGTTTCTCCATGAACGGGAGCGGAGGCAAACGCGCCTTAGGGGAATAATCTCCCGATGAATTTTTGCATGGAAGTCCCAAATAACACATAGAAGGGATCTGCAAAGTTTCGTAGCGTTTCGACAATTTTGAATTTCCGGCCCGAACGGGCCCCCGTGCGGTTTTTCCGACGGGAGCGGAGGCAAACGCGCCTTAGGGGAATAATCTCCCGATGGATTTTTGCATGCACTTCCCAAATAACACATTGAGAGTGTCCAAGGAGTTTCGTAGCGTTTCGACAAGCCCTCGGTCTACTTTCAATTTCCGACCGGAACGCGTGCGTGTGCGGTTTCTCCATGAACGGGAGCGGAGGCAAACGCGCCTTAGGGGAATAATCTCCCGATGAATTTTTGCATGGAAGTCCCAAATAACACATAGAAGGGATCTGCAAAGTTTCGTAGCGTTTCGACAATTTTGAATTTCCGGCCCGAACGGGCCCCCGTGCGGTTTTTCCGACGGGAGCGGAGGCAAACGCGCCTTAGGGGAATAATCTCCCGATGGATTTTTGCATGCACTTCCCAAATAACACATTGAGAGTGTCCAAGGAGTTTCGTAGCGTTTCGACAAGCCCTCGGTCTACTTTCAATTTCCGACCGGAACGCGTGCGTGTGCGGTTTCTCCATGAACGGGAGCGGAGGCAAACGCGCCTTAGGGGAATAATCTCCCGATGAATTTTTGCATGGAAGTCCCAAATAACACATAGAAGGGATCTGCAAAGTTTCGTAGCGTTTCGACAATTTTGAATTTCCGGCCCGAACGGGCCCCCGTGCGGTTTTTCCGACGGGAGCGGAGGCTAACGCGCCTTAGGGGAATAATCTCCCGATGGATTTTTGCATGCACTTCCCAAATAACACATTGAGAGTGTCCAAGGAGTTTCATAGCGTTTCGACAAGCCCTCGGTCTACTTTCAATTTCCGACCGGAACGCGTGCGTGTGCGGTTTCTCCATGAACGGGAGCGGAGGCAAACGCGCCTTAGGGGAATAATCTCCCGATGAATTTTTGCATGGAAGTCCCAAATAACACATAGAAGGGATCTGCAAAGTTTCGTAGCGTTTCGACAATTTTGAATTTCCGGCCCGAACGGGCCCCCGTGCGGTTTTTCCGACGGGAGCGGAGGCAAACGCGCCTTAGGGGAATAATCTCCCGATGGATTTTTGCATGCACTTC
>CATIWC010000150.1:0-42555 GCA_948472305.1 Vicia faba
CATGTATTATACCATAATACAATATGAATATGGTGAAAAAATATACTATCATACTCATTAGATAATCTGAATTATTTCAAATGTATATGGAATATGTGTCATTAAGCAATAGTCTTTTAACTTCGTTCTTAGTGATGAAGTAACCTAAGATTTGGTGATGGAGAATTATAAAATACTGAAATTGATTACATCTATTATACCATAATACAATATGAATATGGTGGATAAATATACTATCGATACTCATTATATAATTTGAATTATTTCAAATGTATATGGAATATGTGTCATTAAGTAATAATCTTTTAACTTAGTTTCTTAGTGATGAAGTAACCTAAGATTTGGTGATGGAGAATTAGAAAATACTAAAATTGTTTACATCTATTATACCATAATACAATATGAATATGGTGTATAAATATACTATCGAGACTCATTAGATAATTTGAATTATTTCAAATGTATATGGAATATGTGTCATTAAGTAATAGTCTCTTAACTTAGTTTTTTAGTGATGAAGTAACCTAAAATTTGGTGATGGAGAAGAAGAAAAATTTTGAAATTGTTTACATCTATTATACGATAATAAAATATGAATATGGTTGATAAATATACTATCCAGACTCATTAGATAATTTGAATTATTTCAAATGTATATGGAATATGTGTCATTAAGTAATACTCTTTTAACTTAGTTTCTTAGTGATGAAGTAACCTAAGATTTGGTGATGGAGAATTAGAAAATACTGAAACTGTTTACATCTATTATACCATAATACAATATGAATATGGTGAAAAAATATAATATCGAGACTCATTAGATAATTTGAATTATTTCAAATGTATATGGAATATGTGTCATTAAGTAATAGTCTTTAACTTAGTTTCTTAGAGATGAAGTAACCTAATATTTTGTGATGGAGAATTAGAAAATACTGAAACTGTTTACATGTATTATACCATAATACAATATGAATATGGTGAAAAAATATAATATCGAGACTCATTAGATAATTTGAATTATTTCAAATGTATATGGAATATGTGTCATTAAGTAATAGTCTTTTAACTTAGTTTCTTAGTGATGGAGTAACCTAAGATTTGGTGATGGAGAAGAAGAAAAATATTGAAATTGATTACATCCATTATACCATAATACAATATGAATATGGTGGATAAATATACTATCGAGACTCATTAGAAAATTTGAATTATTTCAAATGTATATGGAATATGTTTTATTAAGTAATAGTCTTTTAACTTGGTTTCTTAGTGATGAAGTAACCTAAAATTTGGTGATGGAGAATTAGAAAATACTGAAACTGTTTACATCTATTATACCATAATACAATATGAATATGGTGAATAAATATACTATCGAGACTCATTAGATAATTTGAATTATTTCAAATGTATATGGAATATGTGTCATTAAGTAATAGTCTTTTAACTTAGTTTTCTTAGTGATGAAGTAACCTAAGATTTTTTGATGGACAAGAAGAAAAATATTGAAATTATTTACATCTATTATACGATAATTCAATATGAATATGGTGGATAAATATACTATCGAGACTCATTAGATAATTTGAATTATTTCAAATGTATATGGAACATGCGTCATTAAGTAATAGTCTTTTGACTTAGTTTCTTAGTGATGAAGTAACCTAATATTTTGTGATGGAGAATTAGAAAATACTGAAACTGTTTACATGTATTATACCATAATACAATATGAATATGGTGAAAAAATATGCTATCGATACTCATTAGATAATCTGAATTATTTCAAATGTATATGGAATATGTGTCATTAAGCAATAGTCTTTTAACTTCGTTTCTTAGTGATGAAGTAACCTAAGATTTGGTGATGGAGAATTATAAAATACTGAAATTGATTACATCTATTATACCATAATACAATATGTATATGGTGGATAAATATACTATCGATACTCATTAGATAATTTGAATTATTTCAAATGTATATGGAATATGTGTCATTAAGTAATAATCTTTTAACTTAGTTTCTTAGTGATGAAGTAACCTAAGATTTGGTGATGGAGAATTAGAAAATACTAAAATTGTTTACATCTATTATACCATAATACAATATGAATATGGTGTATAAATATACTATCGAGACTCATTAGATAATTTGAATTATTTCAAATGTATATGGAATATGTGTCATTAAGTAATAGTCTCTTAACTTAGTTTTTTAGTGATGAAGTAACCTAAAATTTGGTGATGGAGAAGAAGAAAATATTGAAATTGTTTACATCTATTATACGATAATAAAATATGAATATGGTTGATAAATATACTATCCAGACTCATTAGATAATTTGAATTATTTCAAATGTATATGGAATATGTGTCATTAAGTAATAGTCTTTTAACTTAGTTTCTTAGTGATGAAGTAACCTAAGATTTGGTGATGGAGAATTAGAAAATACTTAAACTGTTTACATCTATTATACCATAATACAATATGAATATGGTGAAAAAATATAATATCGAGACTCATTAGATAATTTGAATTATTTCAAATGTGTATGGAATATGTGTCATTAAGTAATAGTCTTTTAACTTAGTTTCTTAGTGATGAAGTAACCTAATATTTTGTGATGGAGAATTAGAAAATACTGAAACTGTTTACATGTATTATACCATAATACAATATGAATATGGTGAAAAAATATAATATCGAGACTCATTAGATAATTTGAATTATTTCAAATGTATATGGAATATGTGTCATTAAGTAATAGTCTTTTAACTTAGTTTCTTAGTGATGAAGTACCTAAGATTTGGTGATGGAGAATTAGAAAATACTGAAATTGATTACATCTATTATACCATAATACAATATGAATATGGTGGATAAATATACTATCGATACTCATTAGATAATTTGAATTATTTCAAATGTATATGGAATAGGTGTCATTAAGTAATAATCTTTTAACTTAGTTTCTTAGTGATGAAGTAACCTAAGATTTGGTGATGGAGAATTAGAAAATACTAAAATTGTTTACATCTATTATACCATAATACAATATGAATATGGTGTATAAATATACTATCGAGACTCATTAGATAATTTGAATTATTTCAAATGTATATGGGAATATGTGAAATTAAGTAATAGTCTCTTAACTTAGTTTTATAGTGATGAAGTAACCTAAATTTTGGTGATGGAGAAGAAGAAAAATATTGAAATTGTTTACATCTATTATACGATAATAAAATATGAATATGGTTGATAAATATACTATCGAGACTCATTAGATAATTTGAATTATTTCAAATGTATATAGAATATGTGTCATTAAGTAATAGTCTTTTAACTTAGTTTCTTAATGATGAAGTAACCTAAGATTTGGTGATGGAGAATTAGAAAATAGTGAAACTGTTTACATCTATTATACCATAATACAATATGAATATGGTGAATAAATATACTATCGAGAATCATTAGATAATTTGAATTATTTCAAATGTATATGGAATATGTGTCATTAAGTAATAGTCTTTTAACTTAGTTTCTTAGTGATGAAGTAACCTAAAATTTGGTGATAGAGAAGAAGAAAAATATTGAAATTGTTTACATCTATTATACCATAATACAATATGAATATGGTGGACAAATATACTATCGAGACTCATTAGATAATTTCAATTATTTCAAATGTATATGGAATATGTGTCATTAAGTAATAGTCTTTTAACTTAGTTTCTTAGTGATGAAGTAAACTAAAATTTGGTGATGGAGAATTAGAAAATACAGAAACTGTTTTACATCTATTATACCATAATACAATGTGAATATGGTGAATAAATATTCTATCGAGACTCATTAGATAATTTGAAATATTTCAAATGTATATGGAATATGTGTCATTAAGTAATAGTCTTTTAACTTAGTTTCTTAGTGATGAAGTAACCTAAAATTTGGTGATAGAGAATTAGAAAATATTGAAACTGTTTACATCTATTATACCATAATACAATATGAATATGGTGGATAAATATACTATCGAGACTCATTAGATAATTTGAATTATTTCAAATGTATATGGAATATGTGTCATTAAGTAATAGTCTTTTAACTTAGTTTCTTAGTGATGAAGTAACCTAAGATTTGGGGAAGGAGAATTAGAAAATACTGAAACTATTTACATCTATTATACCATAATACAATATGAATATGGTGAATAAATATACTATCGAGACTCATTAGATAATTTGAAATATTTCAAATGTATATGGAATATGTGTCATTAAGTAATAGTCTTTAACTTAGTTTCTTAGTGATTAAGTAACCTAAGATTTGGTGATGGAGAATTAGAAAATACTAAATTTGTTTACATCCATTATAACATAATACAATATGATTATGGTGAATAAATATACTATCGAGACTCATTAGATAATTTGAATTATTTCAAATGTATACGGAGTATGTTTTCGTTAAGTAATAGTCTCTTAACTTAGTTTCTTAGTGATGAAGTAACCTAAAATATAGTGATGGAGAATTAGAAAATACTGAAATTGATTACATTTATTATACCATAATACAATATGAATATGTGGATAAATTACTATCGATACTCATTAGATAATTTGAATTATTTCAAATGTATATGGAATATGTGTCATTAAGTAATAATCTTTTAACTTAGTTTCTTAGTGATGAAGTAACCTAAGATTTGGTGATGGAGAATTAGAAAATACTAAAATTGTTTACATCTATTATACCACAATACAATATGAATATGGTGTATAAATATACTATCGAGACTCATTAGATAATTTGAGTTATTTCAAATGTATATGGAATATGTGTCATTAAGTAATAGTCTCTTAACTTAGTTTTTTAGTGATGAAGTAACCTAAAATTTGGTGATGGAGAAGAAGGAAAATATTGAAATTGTTTACATCTATTATACGATAATAAAATATGAATATGGTTGATAAATATACTATCTAGACTCATTAGATAATTTGAATTATTTCAAATGTATATGGAATATGTGTCATTAAGTAATAGTCTTTTAACTTAGTTTCTTAGTGATGAAGTAACCTAAGATTTGGTGATGGAGAATTAGAAAATACTGAAACTGTTTACATCTATTATACCATAATATAATATGAATATGGTGAAAAAATATAATATCGAGACTCATTAGATAATTTGAATTATTTCAAATGTATATGGAATATGTGTCATTAAGTAATAGTCTTTTAACTTAGTTTCTTAGAGATGAAGTAACCTAATATTTTGTGATGGAGAATTAGAAAATACTGAAACTGTTTACATGTATTATACCATAATACAATATGAATATGGTGAAAAAATATAATATCGAGACTCATTAGATAATTTGAATTATTTCAAATGTATATGGAATATGTGTCATTAAGTAATAGTCTTTTAACTTAGTTTCTTAGTGATGGAGTAACCTAAGATTTGGTGATGGAGAAGAAGAAAAATATTGAAATTGATTACATCCATTATACCATAATACAATATGAATATGGTGGATAAATATACTATCGAGACTCATTAGAAAATTTGAATTATTTCAAATGTATATGGAATATGTTTTATTAAGTAATAGTCTTTTAACTTGGTTTCTTAGTGATGAAGTAACCTAAAATTTGGTGATGGAGAATTAGAAAATACTGAAACTGTTTACATCTATTATACCATAATACAATATGAATATGGTGAATAAATATACTATCGAGACTCATTAGATAATTTGAATTATTTCAAATGTATATGGAATATGTGTCATTAAGTAATAGTCTTTTAACTTAGTTTCTTAGTGATGAAGTAACCTAAGATTTTTTGATGGACAAGAAGAAAAATATTGAAATTATTTACATCTATTATACGATAATTCAATATGAATATGGTGGATAAATATACTATCGAGACTCATTAGATAATTTGAATTATTTCAAATGTATATGGAACATGCGTCATTAAGTAATAGTCTTTTGACTTAGTTTCTTAGTGATGAAGTAACCTAATATTTTGTGATGGAGAATTAGAAAATACTGAAACTGTTTACATGTATTATACCATAATACAATATGAATATGGTGAAAAAATATACTATCGATACTCATTAGATAATCTGAATTATTTCAAATGTATATGGAATATGTGTCATTAAGCAATAGTCTTTTAACTTCGTTTCTTAGTGATGAAGTAACCTAAGATTTGGTGATGGAGAATTATAAAATACTGAAATTGATTACATCTATTATACCATAATACAATATGTATATGGTGGATAAATATACTATCGATACTCATTAGATAATTTGAATTATTTCAAATGTATATGGAATATGTGTCATTAAGTAATAATCTTTTAACTTAGTTTCTTAGTGATGAAGTAACCTAAGATTTGGTGATGGAGAATTAGAAAATACTAAAATTGTTTACATCTATTATACCATAATACAATATGAATATGGTGTATAAATATACTATCGAGACTCATTAGATAATTTGAATTATTTCAAATGTATATGGAATATGTGTCATTAAGTAATAGTCTCTTAACTTAGTTTTTTAGTGATGAAGTAACCTAAAATTTGGTGATGGAGAAGAAGAAAAATATTGAAATTGTTTACATCTCTTATACGATAATAAAATATGAATATGGTTGATAAATATACTATCCAGACTCATTAGATAATTTAAATTATTTCAAATGTATATGGAATATGTGTCATTAAGTAATAGTCTTTTAACTTAGTTTCTTAGTGATGAAGTAACCTAAGATTTGGTGATGGAGAATTAGAAAATACTGAAACTGTTTACATCTATTATACCATAATACAATATGAATATGGTGAAAAAATATAATATCGAGACTCATTAGATAATTTGAATTATTTCAAATGTATATGGAATATGTGTCATTAAGTAATAGTCTTTTAACTTAGTTTCTTAGTGATGAAGTAACCTAATATTTTGTGATGGAGAATTAGAAAATACTGAAACTGTTTACATGTATTATACCATAATACAATATGAATATGGTGAAAAAATGTACTATAGATACTCATTAGATAATCTGAATTGTTTCAAATGTATATGGAATATGTGTCATTAAGCAATAGTCTTTTAACTTAGTTTCTTAGTGATGAAGTAAACTAAGATTTGGTGATGGAGAATTAGAAAATACTTAAATTGATTACATCAATTATACCATAATACAATATGAATATGGTGGATAAATATACTATCGATACTCATTAGATAATTTGAATTATTTCAAATGTATATGGAATATGTGTCATTAAGTAATAATCTTTTAACTTAGTTTCTTAGTGATGAAGTAACCTAAGATTTGGTGATGGAGAATTAGAAAATACTAAAATTGTTTACATCTATTATACCATAATACAATATGAATATGGTGTATAAATATACTATCGAGACTCATTAGATAATTTGAATTATTTCAAATGTATATGGAATATGTGTCATTAAGTAATAGTCTCTTAACTTAGTTTTTTAGTGATGAAGTAACCTAAAATTTGGTGATGGAGAAGAAGAAAAATATTGAAATTGTTTACATCTATTATACGATAATAAAAATATGAATATGGTTGATAAATATACTATCCAGACTCATTAGATAATTTGAATTATTTCAAATGTATATGGAATATGTGTCATTAAGTAATAGTCTTTTAACTTAGTTTCTTAGTGATGAAGTAACCTAAGATTTGGTGATGGAGAATTAGAAAATACTTAAACTGTTTACATCTATTATACCATAATACAATATGAATATGGTGAAAAAATATAATATCGAGACTCATTAGATAATTTGAATTATTTCAAATGTGTATGGAATATGTGTCATTAAGTAATAGTCTTTTAACTTAGTTTCTTAGTGATGAAGTAACCTAATATTTTGTGATGGAGAATTAGAAAATACTGAAACTGTTTACATGTATTATACCATAATACAATATGAATATGGTGAAAAAATATAATATCGAGACTCATTAGATAATTTGAATTATTTCAAATGTATATGGAATATGTGTCATTAAGTAATAGTCTTTTAACTTAGTTTCTTAGTGATGAAGTAACCTAAGATTTGGTGATGGAGAATTAGAAAATACTGAAATTGATTACATCTATTATACCATAATACAATATGAATATGGTGGATAAATATACTATCGATACTCATTAGATAATTTGAATTATTTCAAATGTATATGGAATATGTGTCATTAAGTAATAATCTTTTAACTTAGTTTCTTAGTGATGAAGTAACCTAAGATTTGGTGATGGAGAATTAGAAAATACTAAAATTGTTTACATCTATTATACCATAATACAATATGAATATGGTGTATAAATATACTATCGAGACTCATTAGATAATTTGAATTATTTCAAATGTATATGGAATATGTGAAATTAAGTAATAGTCTCTTAACTTAGTTTTATAGTGATGAAGTAACCTAAATTTTGGTGATGGAGAAGAAGAAAAATATTGAAATTGTTTACATCTATTATACGATAATAAAATATGAATATGGTTGATAAATATACTATCGAGACTCATTAGATAATTTGAATTATTTCAAATGTATATGGAATATGTGTCATTAAGTAATAGTCTTTTAACTTAGTTTCTTAATGATGAAGTAACCTAAGATTTGGTGATGGAGAATTAGAAAATAGTGAAACTGTTTACATCTATTATACCATAATACAATATGAATATGGTGAATAAATATACTATCGAGAATCATTAGATAATTTGAATTATTTCAAATGTATATGGAATATGTGTCATTAAGTAATAGTCTTTTAACTTAGTTTCTTAGTGATGAAGTAACCTAAAATTTGGTGATAGAGAAGAAGAAAAATATTGAAATTGTTTACATCTATTATACCATAATACAATATGAATATGGTGGACAAATATACTATCGAGACTCATTAGATAATTTCAATTATTTCAAATGTATATGGAATATGTGTCATTAAGTAATAGTCTTTTAACTTAGTTTCTTAGTGATGAAGTAAACTAAAATTTGGTGATGGAGAATTAGAAAATACGGAAACTGTTTACATCTATTATACCATAATACAATGTGAATATGGTGAATAAATATTCTATCGAGACTCATTAGATAATTTGAAATATTTCAAATGTATATGGAATATGTGTCATTAAGTAATAGTCTTTTAACTTAGTTTCTTAGTGATGAAGTAACCTAAAATTTGGTGATAGAGAATTAGAAAATATTGAAACTGTTTACATCTATTATACCATAATACAATATGAATATGGTGGATAAATATACTATCGAGACTCATTAGATAATTTGAATTATTTCAAATGTATATGGAATATGTGTCATTAAGTAATAGTCTTTTAACTTAGTTTCTTAGTGATGAAGTAACCTAAGATTTGGGGAAGGAGAATTAGAAAATACTGAAACTATTTACATCTATTATACCATAATACAATATGAATATGGTGAATAAATATACTATCGAGACTCATTAGATAATTTGAAATATTTCAAATGTATATGGAATATGTGTCATTAAGTAATAGTCTTTTAACTTAGTTTCTTAGTGATTAAGTAACCTAAGATTTGGTGATGGAGAATTAGAAAATACTAAATTTGTTTACATCCATTATAACATAATACAATATGAATATGGTGAATAAATATACTATCGAGACTCATTAGATAATTTGAATTATTTCAAATGTATACGGAGTATGTTTCGTTAAGTAATAGTCTCTTAACTTAGTTTCTTAGTGATGAAGTAACCTAAAATTTAGTGATGGAGAATTAGAAAATACTGAAATTGATTACATCTATTATACCATAATACAATATGAATATGGTGGATAAATATACTATCGATACTCATTAGATAATTTGAATTATTTCAAATGTATATGGAATATGTGTCATTAAGTAATAATCTTTTAACTTAGTTTCTTAGTGATGAAGTAACCTAAGATTTGGTGATGGAGAATTAGAAAATACTAAAATTGTTTACATCTATTATACCACAATACAATATGAATATGGTGTATAAATATACTATCGAGACTCATTAGATAATTTGAGTTATTTCAAATGTATATGGAATATGTGTCATTAAGTAATAGTCTCTTAACTTAGTTTTTTAGTGATGAAGTAACCTAAAATTTGGTGATGGAGAAGAAGGAAAATATTGAAATTGTTTACATCTATTATACGATAATAAAATATGAATATGGTTGATAAATATACTATCCAGACTCATTAGATAATTTGAATTATTTCAAATGTATATGGAATATGTGTCATTAAGTAATAGTCTTTTAACTTAGTTTCTTAGTGATGAAGTAACCTAAGATTTGGTGATGGAGAATTAGAAAATACTGAAACTGTTTATATCTATTATACCATAATACAATATGAATATGGTGAAAAAATATAATATCGAGACTCATTAGATAATTTGAATTATTTCAAATGTATATGGAATATGTGTCATTAAGTAATAGTCTTTTAACTTAGTTTCTTAGTGATGAAGTAACCTAAGATTTGGTGATGGAGAATTAGAAAATACTGAAATTGATTACATCTATTATACCATAATACAATATGAATATGGTGGATAAATATACTATCGATACTCATTAGATAATTTGAATTATTTCAAATGTATATGGAATATGTGTCATTAAGTAATAATCTTTTAACTTAGTTTCTTAGTGATGAAGTAACCTAAGATTTGGTGATGGAGAATTAGAAAATACTGAAACTGTTTACATCTATTATACCATAATACAATATGAATATGGTGAATAAATATACTATCGAGAATCATTAGATAATTTGAATTATTTCAAATGTATATGGAATATGTGTCATTAAGTAATAGTCTTTTAACTTAGTTTCTTAGTGATGAAGTAACCTAAAATTTGGTGATAGAGAAGAAGAAAAATATTGAAATTGTTTACATCTATTATACCATAATACAATATGAATATGGTGGATAAATATACTATCGAGACTCATTAGATAATTTGAATTATTTCAAATGTATATGGAATATGTGTCATTAAGTAATAGTCTTTTAACTTGGTTTCTTAGTGATGAAGTAACCTAAAATTTGGTGATGGAGAATTAGAAAATACGGAAACTGTTTACATCTATTATACCATAATACAATGTGAATATGGTGAATAAATATTCTATCGAGACTCATTAGATAATTTGAAATATTTCAAATGTATATGGAATATGTGTCATTAAGTAATAGTCTTTTAACTTAGTTTCTTAGTGATGAAGTAACCTAAAATTTGGTGATAGAGAATTAGAAAATACTGAAACTGTTTACATCTATTATACCATAATACAATATGAATATGGTGGATAAATATACTATCGAGACTCATTAGATAATTTGAATTATTTCAAACGTATATGGAATATGTGTCATTAAGTAATAGTCTTTTAACTTAGTTTCTTAGTGATGAAGTAACCTAAAATTTTGTGATGGAGAATTAGAAAATACTGAAACTGTTTACATCTATTATACCATAATACAATATGAATATGGTGAATAAATATACTATCGAGACTCATTAGATAATTTGAATTATTTCAAATGTATATGGAATATGTGTCATTAAGTAATAGTCTTTTAACTTAGTTTCTTAGTGATGAAGTAACCTAAAATTTGGTGATAGAGAAGAAGAAAAATACTGAAACTGTTTACATCTATTATACCATAATACAATATGAATATGGTGAATAAATATACTATCGAGACTGATTAGATGATTTGAATTATTTCAAATGTATATGGAAAATGTGTCGTTAAGTAATAGTCTTTTAACTTAGTTTCTTAGTGATGAAGTAACCTAAGATTTTTTGATGGACAAGAAGAAAAATATTGAAATTATATACATCTATTATACGATAATTCAATATGAATATGGTGGATAAATATACTATCGAGACTCATTAGATAATTTGAATTATTTCAAATGTATATGGAACATGCGTCATTAAGTAATAGTCTTTTAACTTTGTTTCTTAGTGATGAAGTAACCTAATATTTTGTGATGGAGAATTAGAAAATACTGAAACTGTTTACATGTATTATACCATAATACAATATGAATATGGTGAAAAAATATACTATCGATACTCATTAGATAATCTGAATTATTTCAAATGTATATGGAATATGTGTCATTAAGTAATAGTCTTTTAACTTAGTTTCTTAGTGATGAAGTAACCTAAGATTTGGTGATGGAGAATTAGAAAATACTGAAATTGATTACATCTATTATACCATAATACAATATGAATATGGTGGATAAATATACTATCCATACTCATTAGATAATTTGAATTATTTCAAATGTATATGGAATATGTGTCATTAAGTAATAATCTTTTAACTTAGTTTCTTAGTGATGAAGTAACCTAAGATTTGGTGATGGAGAATTAGAAAATACTAAAATTGTTTACATCTATTATACCACAATACAATATGAATATGGTGTATAAATATACTATCGAGACTCATTAGATAATTTGAGTTATTTCAAATGTATATGGAATATGTGTCATTAAGTAATAGTCTCTTAACTTAGTTTTTTAGTGATGAAGTAACCTAAAATTTGGTGATGGAGAAGAAGGAAAATATTGAAATTGTTTACATCTATTATACGATAATAAAATATGAATATGGTTGATAAATATACTATCCAGACTCATTAGATAATTTGAATTATTTCAAATGTATATGGAATATGTGTCATTAAGTAATAGTCTCTAAACTTAGTTTTTTAGTGATGAAGTAACCTAAAATTTGGTGATGGAGAATTAGAAAATACTGAAACTGTTTACATCTATTATACCATAATACAATATGAATATGGTGAAAAAATATAATATCGAGACTCATTAGATAATTTGAATTATTTCAAATGTATATGGAATATGTGTCATTAAGTAATAGTCTTTTAACTTAGTTTCTTAGTGATGAAGTAACCTAAGATTTGGTGATGGAGAATTAGAAAATACTGAAATTGATTACATCTATTATACCATAATACAATATGAATATGGTGGATAAATATACTATCAATACTCATTAGATAATTTGAATTATTTCAAATGTATATGGATAATGTGTCATTAAGTAATAATCTTTTAACTTAGTTTCTTAGTGATGAAGTAACCTAAGATTTGGTGATGGAGAATTAGAAAATACTGAAACTGTTTACATCTATTATACCATAATACAATATGAATATGGTGAATAAATGTACTATCGAGAATCATTAGATAATTTGAATTATTTCAAATGTATATGGAATATGTGTCATTAAGTAATAGTCTTTTAACTTAGTTTCTTAGTGATGAAGTAACCTAAAATTTGGTGATAGAGAAGAAGAAAAATATTGAAATTGTTTACATCTATTATACCATAATACAATATGAATATGGTGTATAAATATACTATCGAGACTCATTAGATAATTTGAATTATTTCAAATGTATATGGAATATGTGTCATTAAGTAATAGTCTTTTAACTTGGTTTCTTAGTGATGAAGTAACCTAAAATTTGGTGATAAAGAAGAAGAAAAATATTGAAATTGTTTACATCTATTATACCATAATACAATATGAATATGGTGGACAAATATACTATCGAGACTCATTAGATAATTTGAAATATTTCAAATGTATATGGAATATGTGTCATTAAGTAATAGTCTTTTAACTTGGTTTCTTAGTGATGAAGTAACCTAAAATTTGGTGATGGAGAATTAGAAAATACGGAAACTGTTTACATCTATTATACCATAATACAATGTGAATATGGTGAATAAATATTCTATCGAGACTCATTAGATAATTTGAAATATTTCAAATGTATATGGAATATGTGTCATTAAGTAATAGTCTTTTAACTTAGTTTCTTAGTGATGAAGTAACCTAAAATTTGGTGATAGAGAATTAGAAAATACTGAAACTATTTACATCTATTATACCATAATACAATATGAATATGGTGGATAAATATACTATCGAGACTCATTAGATGATTTGAATTATTTCAAATGTATATGGAATATGTGTCATTAAGTAATAATCTTTTAACTTAGTTTCTTAGTGATGAAGTAACCTAAGATTTAGGGAAGGAGAATTAGAAAATACTGAAACTATTTACATCTATTATACCATAATACAATATGAATATGGTGAATAAATATACTATCGAGACTCATTAGATAATTTGAAATATTTCAAATGTATATGGAATATGTGTCATTAAGTAATAGTCTTTTAACTTAGTTTCTTAGTGATTAAGTAACCTAAGATTTAGTGATGGAGAATTAGAAAATACTAAAATTGTTTACATCCATTATACCATAATACAATATGAATATGGTGAATAAATATACTATCGAGACTCATTAGATAATTTGAATTATTTCAAATGTATATGGAGTATGTGTCGTTAAGTAATAGTCTCTTAACTTAGTTTCTTAGTGATGAAGTAACCTAAAATTTAGTGATGGAGAATTAGAAAATACTGAAATTGATTACATCTATTATACCATAATACAATATGAATATGGTGGATAAATATAGTATCGATACTCATTAGATAATTTAAATTATTTCAAATGTATATGGAATATGTGTCATTAAGTAATAATCTTTTAACTTAGTTTCTTAGTGATGAAGTAACCTAAGATTTGGTGATGGAGAATTAGAAAATACTAAAGTTGTTTACATCTATTATACCACAATACAATATGAATATGGTGTATAAATATACTATCGAGACTCATTAGATAATTTGAGTTATTTCAAATGTATATGGAATATGTGTCATTAAGTAATAGTCTCTTAACTTAGTTTTTTAGTGATGAAGTAACCTAAAATTTGGTGATGGAGAAGAAGGAAAATATTGAAATTGTTTACATCTATTATACGATAATAAAATATGAATATGGTTGATAAATATACTATCCAGAGTCATTAGATAATTTGAATTATTTCAAATGTATATGGAATATGTGTCATTAAGTAATAGTCTTTTAACTTAGTTTCTTAGTGATGAAGTAACCTAAGATTTGGTGATGGAGAATTAGAAAATACTGAAACTGTTTATATCTATTATACCATAATACAATATGAATATGGTGAAAAAATATAATATCGAGACTCATTAGATAATTTGAATTATTTCAAATGTATATGGAAATTGTGTCATTAAGTAATAGTCTTTTAACTTAGTTTCTTAGTGATGAAGTAACCTAAGATTTGGTGATGGAGAATTAGAAAATACTGAAATTGATTACATCTATTATACCATAATACAATATGAATATGGTGGATAAATATACTATCGATACTCATTAGATAATTTGAATTATTTCAAATGTATATGGAATATGTGTTATTAAGTAATAATCTTTTAACTTAGTTTCTTAGTGATGAAGTAACCTAAGATTTGGTGATGGAGAATTAGAAAATACTGAAACTGTTTACATCTATTATACCATAATACAATATGAATATGGTGAATAAATATACTATCGAGAATCATTAGATAATTTGAATTATTTCAAATGTATATGGAATATGTGTCATTAAGTAATAGTCTTTTAACTTAGTTTCTTAGTGATGAAGTAACCTAAAATTTGGTGATAGAGAAGAAGAAAAATATTGAAATTGTTTACATCTATTATACCATAATACAATATGAATATGGTGGATAAATATACTATCGAGACTCATTAGATAATTTGAATTATTTCAAATGTATATGGAATATGTGTCATTAAGTAATAGTCTTTTAACTTGGTTTCTTAGTGATGAAGTAACCTAAAATTTGGTGATGGAGAATTAGAAAATACGGAAACTGTTTAAATCTATTATACCATAATACAATGTGAATATGGTGAATAAATATTCTATCGAGACTCATTAGATAATTTGAAATATTTCAAATGTATATGGAATATGTGTCATTAAGTAATAGTCTTTTAACTTAGTTTCTTAGTGATGAAGTAACCTAAAATTTGGTGATAGAGAATTAGAAAATACTGAAACTGTTTACATCTATTATACCATAATACAATATGAATATGGTGGATAAATATACTATCGAGACTCATTAGATAATTTGAATTATTTCAAACGTATATGGAATATGTGTCATTAAGTAATAGTCTTTTAACTTAGTTTCTTAGTGATGAAGTAACCTAAAATTTGGTGATGGAGAATTAGAAAATACTGAAACTGTTTACATCTATTATACCATAATACAATATGAATATGGTGAATAAATATACTATCGAGACTCATTAGATAATTTGAATTATTTCAAATGTATATGGAATATGTGTCATTAAGTAATAGTCTTTTAACTTAGTTTCTTAGTGATGAAGTAACCTAAAATTTGGTGATAGAGAAGAAGAAAAATACTGAAACTGTTTACATCTATTATACCATAATACAATATGAATATGGTGAATAAATATACTATCGAGACTGATTAGATGATTTGAATTATTTCAAATGTATATGGAATATGTGTCGTTAAGTAATAGTCTTTTAACTTAGTTTCTTAGTGATGAAGTAACCTAAGATTTTTTGATGGACAAGAAGAAAAATATTGAAATTATATACATCTATTATACGATAATTCAATATGAATATGGTGGATAAATATACTATCGAGACTCATTAGATAATTTGAATTATTTCAAATGTATATGGAACATGCGTCATTAAGTAATAGTCTTTTAACTTAGTTTCTTAGTGATGAAGTAACCTAATATTTTGTGATGGAGAATTAGAAAATACTGAAACTGTTTACATGTATTATACCATAATACAATATGAATATGGTGAAAAAATATACTATCGATACTCATTAGATAATCTGAATTATTTCAAATGTATATGGAATATGTGTCATTAAGTAATAGTCTCTTAACTTAGTTTTTTAGTGATGAAGTAACCTAAAATTTGGTGATGGAGAAGAAGAAAAATATTGAAATTGTTTACATCTATTATACGATAATAAAATATGAATATGGTTGATAAATATACTATCCAGATTCATTAGATAATTTGAATTATTTCAAATGTATATGGAATATGTGTCATTAAGTAATAGTCTTTTAACTTAGTTTCTTAGTGATGAAGTAACCTAAGATTTGGTGATGGAGAATTAGAAAATACTGAAACTGTTTACATCTATTATACCATAATACAATATGAATATGGTGAAAAAATATAATATCGAGACTCATTAGATAATTTGAATTATTTCAAATGTATATGGAATATGTGTCATTAAGTAATAGTCTTTTAACTTAGTTTCTTAGTGATGAAGTAACCTAATATTTTGTGATGGAGAATTAGAAAATACTGAAACTGTTTACATGTATTATACCATAATACAATATGAATATGGTGAAAAAATATAATATCGAGACTCATTAGATTATTTGAATTATTTCAAATGTATATGGAATATGTGTCATTAAGTAATAGTTTTTTAACTTAGTTTCTTAGTGATGAAGTAACCTAAGATTTGGTGATGGAGAATTAGAAAATACTGAAATTGATTACATCTATTATACCATAATACAATATGAATATGGTGGATAAATATACTATCGATACTCATTAGATAATTTGAATTATTTCAAATGTATATGGAATATGTGTCATTAAGTAATAATCTTTTAACTTAGTTTCTTAGTGATGAAGTAACCTAAGATTTGGTGATGGAGAATTAGAAAATACGGAAACTGTTTACATCTATTATACCATAATACAATGTGAATATGGTGAATAAATATTCTATCGAGACTCATTAGATAATTTGAATTATTTCAAACGTATATGGAATATGTTTCATTAAGTAATAGTCTTTTAACTTAGTTTCTTAGTGATGAAGTAACCTAAAATTTGGTGATGGAGAATTAGAAAATACTGAAACTGTGTACATCTATTATACCATAATACAATATGAATATGGTGAATAAATATACTATCGAGACTCATTAGGTAATTTGAATTATTTCAAATGTATATGGAATACGTGTCATTAAGTAATAGTCTTTTAACTTAGTTTCTTAGTGATGAAGTAACCTAAAATTTGGTGATAGAGAAGAAGAAAAATACTGAAACTGTTTACATCTATTATACCATAATACAATATGAATATGGTGAATAAATATACTATCGAGACTGATTAGATGATTTGAATTATTTCAAATGTATATGGAATATGTGTCGTTAAGTAATAGTCTTTTAACTTAGTTTCTTAGTGATGAAGTAACCTAAGATTTTTTGATGGACAAGAATAAAAATATTGAAATTATATACATCTATTATACGATAATTCAATATGAATATGGTGGATAAATATACTATCGAGACTCATTAGATAATTTGAATTATTTCAAATGTATATGGAACATGCGTCATTAAGTAATAGTTTTTTAACTTAGTTTCTTAGTGATGAAGTAACCTAATATTTTGTGATGGAGAATTAGAAAATACTGAAACTGTTTACATGTATTATACCATAATACAATATGAATATGGTGAAAAAATATACTATCGATACTCATTAGATAATCTGAATTATTTCAAATGTATATGGAATATGTGTCATTAAGTAATAGTCTTTTAACTTAGTTTCTTAGTGATGAAGTAACCTAAGATTTGGTGATGGAGAATTAGAAAATATTGAAATTGATTACATCTATTATACCATAATACAATATGAATATGGTGGATAAATATACTATCGATACTCATTAGATAATTTGAATTATTTCAAATGTATATGGAATATGTGTCATTAAGTAATAATCTTTTAACTTAGTTTCTTAGTGATGAAGTAACCTAAGATTTGGTGATGGAGAATTAGAAAATACTAAAATTGTTTACATCTATTATACCATAATACAATATGAATATGGTGTATAAATATACTATCGAGACTCATTAGATAATTTGAATTATTTCAAATGTATATGGAATATGTGTCATTAAGTAATAGTCTCTTAACTTAGTTTTTTAGTGATGAAGTAACCTAAAATTTGGTGATGGAGAAGAAGAAAAATATTGAAATTGTTTACATCTATTATACGATAATAAAATATGAATATGGTTGATAAATATACTATCCAGACTCATTAGATAATTTGAATTATTTCAAATGTATATGGAATATGTGTCATTAAGTAATAGTCTCTTAACTTAGTTTTTTAGTGATGAAGTAACCTAAAATTTGGTGATGGAGAATTAGAAAATACTGAAACTGTTTACATCTATTATACCATAATACAATATGAATATGGTGAAAAAATATAATATCGAGACTCATTAGATAATTTGAATTATTTCAAATGTATATGGAATATGTGTCATTAAGTAATAGTCTTTTAACTTAGTTTCTTAGTGATGAAGTAACCTAAGATTTGGTGATGGAGAATTAGAAAATACTGAAACTGTTTATATCTATTATACCATAATACAATATGAATATGGTGAAAAAGTATAATATCGAGACTCATTAGATAATTTGAATTATTTCAAATGTATATGGAATATGTGTCATTAAGTAACAGTCTTTTAACTTAGTTTCTTAGTGATGAAGTAACCTAAGATTTGGTGATGGAGAATTAGAAAATACTGAAATTGATTACATCTATTATACCATAATACAATATGAATATGGTGGATAAATATACTATCGATACTCATTAGATAATTTGAATTATTTCAAATGTATATGGAATATGTGTCATTAAGTAATAATCTTTTAACTTAGTTTCTTAGTGATGAAGTAACCTAAGATTTGGTGATGGAGAATTAGAAAATACTAAAATTGTTTACATCTATTATACCATAATACAATATGAATATGGTGTATAAATATACTATCGAGACTCATTAGATAATTTGAATTATTTAAAATGTATATGGAATATGTGTCATTAAGTAATAGTCTTTTAACTTAGTTTCTTAGTGATGAAGTAACCTAAAATTTGGTGATAAAGAAGAAGAAAAATATTGAAATTGTTTACATCTATTATACCATAATACAATATGAATATGGTGGACAAATATACTATCGAGACTCATTAGATAATTTGAAATATTTCAAATGTATATGGAATATGTGTCATTAAGTAATAGTCTTTTAACTTGGTTTCTTAGTGATGAAGTAACCTAAAATTTGGTGATGGAGAATTAGAAAATACGGAAACTGTTTACATTTATTATACCATAATACAATGTGAATATGGTGAATAAATATTCTATCGAGACTCATTAGATAATTTGAAATATTTCAAATGTATATGGAATATGTGTCATTAAGTAATAGTCTTTTAACTTAGTTTCTTAGTGATGAAGTAACCTAAAATTTGGTGATAGAGAATTAGAAAATACTGAAACTGTTTACATCTATTATACCATAATACAATATGAATATGGTGGATAAATATACTATCGAGACTCATTAGATGATTTGAATTATTTCAAATGTATATGGAATATGTGTCATTAAGTAATAGTCTTTTAACTTAGTTTCTTAGTGATGAAGTAACCTAAGATTTGGGGAAGGAGAATTAGAAAATACTGAAACTATTTACATCTATTATACCATAATACAATATGAATATGGTGAATAAATATACTATCGAGACTCATTAGATAATTTGAAATATTTCAAATGTATATGGAATATGTGTCATTAAGTAATAGTCTTTTAACTTAGTTTCTTAGTGATTAAGTAACCTAAGATTTAGTGATGGAGAATTAGAAAATACTAAAATTGTTTACATCCATTATACCATAATACAATATGAATATGGTGAATAAATATACTATCGAGACTCATTAGATAATTTGAATTATTTCAAATGTATATGGAGTATGTGTCGTTAAGTAATAGTCTCTTAACTTAGTTTCTTAGTGATGAAGTAACCTAAAATTTAGTGATGGAGAATTAGAAAATACTGAAATTGATTACATCTATTATACCATAATACAATATGAATATGGTGGATAAATATACTATCGATACTCATTAGATAATTTAAATTATATCAAATGTATATGGAATATGTGTCATTAAGTAATAATCTTTTAACTTAGTTTCTTAGTGATGAAGTAACCTAAGATTTGGTGATGGAGAATTAGAAAATACTAAAGTTGTTTACATCTATTATACCACAATACAATATGAATATGGTGTATAAATATACTATCGAGACTCATTAGATATTTTGAATTATTTCAAATGTATATGGATATGTGTCATTAAGTAACAGTCTCTTAACTTAGTTTTTTAGTGATGAAGTAACCTAAAATTTGGTGATGGAGAAGAAGGAAAATATTGAAATTGTTTACATCTATTATACGATAATAAAATATGAATATGGTTGATAAATATACTATCCAGACTCATTAGATAATTTGAATTATGTCAAATGTATATGGAATATGTGTCATTAAGTAATAGTCTTTTAACTTAGTTTCTTAGTGATGAAGTAACCTAAGATTTGGTGATGGAGAATTAGAAAATACTGAAACTGTTTATATCTATTATACCATAATACAATATGAATATGGTGAAAAAATATAATATCGAGACTCATTAGTTAATTTGAATTATTTCAAATGTATATGGAATATGTGTCATTAAGTAATAGTCTTTTAACTTAGTTTCTTAGTGATGAAGTAACCTAAGATTTGGTGATGGAGAATTAGAAAATACTGAAATTGATTACATCTATTATACCATAATACAATATGAATATGGTGGATAAATATACTATCGATACTCATTAGATAATTTGAATTATTTCAAATGTATATGGAATATGTGTCATTAAGTAATAATCTTTTAACTTAGTTTCTTAGTGATGAAGTAACCTAAGATTTGGTGATGGAGAATTAGAAAATACTGAAACTGTTTACATCTATTATACCATAATACAATATGAATATGGTGAATAAATATACTATCGAGAATCATTAGATAATTTGAATTATTTCAAATGTATATGGAATATGTGTCATTAAGTAATAGTCTTTTAACTTAGTTTCTTAGTGATGAAGTAACCTAAAATTTGGTGATAGAGAAGAAGAAAAATATTGAAATTGTTTACATCTATTATACCATAATACAATATGAATATGGTGGATAAATATACTATCGATACTCATTAGATAATTTGAATTATTTCAAATGTATATGGAATATGTGTCATTAAGTAATAATCTTTTAACTTAGTTTCTTAGTGATGAAGTAACCTAAGATTTGGTGATGGAGAATTATAAAATACTGAAACTGTTTACATCTATTATACCATAATACAATATGAATATGGTGAATAAATATACTATCGAGAATCATTAGATAATTTGAATTATTTCAAATGTATATGGAATATGTGTCATTAAGTAATAGTTTTTTAACTTAGTTTCTTAGTGATGAAGTAACCTAAAATTTGGTGATAGAGAAGAAGAAAAATATTGAAATTGTTTACATCTATTATACCATAATACAATATGAATATGGTGGATAAATATACTATCGAGACTAATTAGATAATTTGAATTATTTCAAATGTATATGGAATATGTGTCATTAAGTAATAGTCTTTTAACTTGGTTTCTTAGTGATGAAGTAACCTAAAATTTGGTGATGGAGAATTAGAAAATACGGAAACTGTTTACATCTATTATACCATAATACAATGTGAATATGGTGAATAAATATTCTATCGAGACTCATTAGATAATTTGAAATATTTCAAATGTATATGGAATATGTGTCATTAAGTAATAGTCTTTTAACTTAGTTTCTTAGTGATGAAGTAACCTAAAATTTGGTGATAGAGAATTAGAAAATACTGAAACTGTTTACATCTATTAGACCATAATACAATATGAATATGGTGGATAAATATACTATCGAGACTCATTAGATAATTTGAATTATTTCAAACGTATATGGAATATGTGTCATTAAGTAATAGTATTTTAACTTAGTTTCTTAGTGATGAAGTAACCTAAGATTTGGGGAAGGAGAATTAGAAAATAATGAAACTATTTACATCTATTATACCATAATACAATATGAATATGGTGAATAAATATACTATCGAGACTCATTAGATAATTTGAAATATTTCAAATGTATATGGAATATGTGTCATTAAGTAATAATCTTTTAACTTAGTTTCTTAGTGATGAAGTAACCTAAGATTTGGTGATGGAGAATTAGAAAATACTAAAATTGTTTACATCTATTATACCATAATACAATATGAATATGGTGTATAAATATACTATCGAGACTCATTAGATAATTTGAATTATTTAAAATGTATATGGAATATGTGTCATTAAGTAATAGTCTTTTAACTTAGTTTCTTAGTGATGAAGTAACCTAAAATTTGGTGATAAAGAAGAAGAAAAATATTGAAATTGTTTACATCTATTATACCATAATACAATATGAATATGGTGGACAAATATACTATCGAGACTCATTAGATAATTTGAAATATTTCAAATGTATATGGAATATGTGTCATTAAGTAATAGTCTTTTAACTTGGTTTCTTAGTGATGAAGTAACCTAAAATTTGGTGATGGAGAATTAGAAAATACGGAAACTGTTTACATTTATTATACCATAATACAATGTGAATATGGTGAATAAATATTCTATCGAGACTCATTAGATAATTTGAAATATTTCAAATGTATATGGAATATGTGTCATTAAGTAATAGTCTTTTAACTTAGTTTCTTAGTGATGAAGTAACCTAAAATTTGGTGATAGAGAATTAGAAAATACTGAAACTGTTTACATCTATTATACCATAATACAATATGAATATGGTGGATAAATATACTATCGAGACTCATTAGATGATTTGAATTATTTCAAATGTATATGGAATATGTGTCATTAAGTAATAGTCTTTTAACTTAGTTTCTTAGTGATGAAGTAACCTAAGATTTGGGGAAGGAGAATTAGAAAATACTGAAACTATTTACATCTATTATACCATAATACAATATGAATATGGTGAATAAATATACTATCGAGACTCATTAGATAATTTGAAATATTTCAAATGTATATGGAATATGTGTCATTAAGTAATAGTCTTTTAACTTAGTTTCTTAGTGATTAAGTAACCTAAGATTTAGTGATGGAGAATTAGAAAATACTAAAATTGTTTACATCCATTATACCATAATACAATATGAATATGGTAAATAAATATACTATCGAGACTCATTAGATAATTTGAATTATTTCAAATGTATATGGAGTATGTGTCGTTAAGTAATAGTCTCTTAACTTAGTTTCTTAGTGATGAAGTAACCTAAAATTTAGTGATGGAGAATTAGAAAATACTGAAATTGATTACATCTATTATACCATAATACAATATGAATATGGTGGATAAATATACTATCGATACTCATTAGATAATTTAAATTATTTCAAATGTATATGGAATATGTGTCATTAAGTAATAATCTTTTAACTTAGTTTCTTAGTGATGAAGTAACCTAAGATTTGGTGATGGAGAATTAGAAAATACTAAAGTTGTTTACATCTATTATACCACAATACAATATGAATATGGTGTATAAATATACTATCGAGACTCATTAGATATTTTGAATTATTTCAAATGTATATGGATATGTGTCATTAAGTAATAGTCTCTTAACTTAGTTTTTTAGTGATGAAGTAACCTAAAATTTGGTGATGGAGAAGAAGGAAAATATTGAAATTGTTTACATCTATTATACGATAATAAAATATGAATATGGTTGATAAATATACTATCCAGACTCATTAGATAATTTGAATTATGTCAAATGTATATGGAATATGTGTCATTAAGTAATAGTCTTTTAACTTAGTTTCTTAGTGATGAAGTAACCTAAGATTTGGTGATGGAGAATTAGAAAATACTGAAACTGTTTATATCTATTATACCATAATACAATATGAATATGGTGAAAAAATATAATATCGAGACTCATTAGTTAATTTGAATTATTTCAAATGTATATGGAATATGTGTCATTAAGTAATAGTCTTTTAACTTAGTTTCTTAGTGATGAAGTAACCTAAGATTTGGTGATGGAGAATTAGAAAATACTGAAATTGATTACATCTATTATACCATAATACAATATGAATATGGTGGATAAATATATTATCGATACTCATTAGATAATTTGAATTATTTCAAATGTATATGGAATATGTGTCATTAAGTAATAATCTTTTAACTTAGTTTCTTAGTGATGAAGTAACCTAAGATTTGGTGATGGAGAATTAGAAAATACTGAAACTGTTTACATCTATTATACCATAATACAATATGAATATGGTGAATAAATATACTATCGAGAATCATTAGATAATTTGAATTATTTCAAATGTATATGGAATATGTGTCATTAAGTAATAGTCTTTTAACTTAGTTTCTTAGTGATGAAGTAACCTAAAATTTGGTGATAGAGAAGAAGAAAAATATTGAAATTGTTTACATCTATTATACCATAATACAATATGAATATGGTGGATAAATATACTATCGATACTCATTAGATAATTTGAATTATTTCAAATGTATATGGAATATGTGTCATTAAGTAATAATCTTTTAACTTAGTTTCTTAGTGATGAAGTAACCTAAGATTTGGTGATGGAGAATTATAAAATACTGAAACTGTTTACATCTATTATACCATAATACAATATGAATATGGTGAATAAATATACTATCGAGAATCATTAGATAATTTGAATTATTTCAAATGTATATGGAATATGTGTCATTAAGTAATAGTTTTTTAACTTAGTTTCTTAGTGATGAAGTAACCTAAAATTTGGTGATAGAGAAGAAGAAAAATATTGAAATTGTTTACATCTATTATACCATAATACAATATGAATATGGTGGATAAATATACTATCGAGACTAATTAGATAATTTGAATTATTTCAAATGTATATGGAATATGTGTCATTAAGTAATAGTCTTTTAACTTGGTTTCTTAGTGATGAAGTAACCTAAAATTTGGTGATGGAGAATTAGAAAATACGGAAACTGTTTACATCTATTATACCATAATACAATGTGAATATGGTGAATAAATATTCTATCGAGACTCATTAGATAATTTGAAATATTTCAAATGTATATGGAATATGTGTCATTAAGTAATAGTCTTTTAACTTAGTTTCTTAGTGATGAAGTAACCTAAAATTTGGTGATAGAGAATTAGAAAATACTGAAACTGTTTACATCTATTAGACCATAATACAATATGAATATGGTGGATAAATATACTATCGAGACTCATTAGATAATTTGAATTATTTCAAACGTATATGGAATATGTGTCATTAAGTAATAGTATTTTAACTTAGTTTCTTAGTGATGAAGTAACCTAAGATTTGGGGAAGGAGAATTAGAAAATAATGAAACTATTTACATCTATTATACCATAATACAATATGAATATGGTGAATAAATATACTATCGAGACTCATTAGATAATTTGAAATATTTCAAATGTATATGGAATATGTGTCATTAAGTAATAGTCTTTTAACTTAGTTTCTTAGTGATTAAGTAACCTAAGATTTGGTGATGGAGAATTAGAAAATACTAAAACTGTTTACATCCATTATACCATAATACAATATGAATATGGTGAATAAATATACTATCGAGACTCATTAGATAATTTGAATTATTTAAAATGTATATGGAATATGTTTTATTAAGTAATAGTCTTATAACTTGGTTTCTTAGTGATGAAGTAACCTAAAATTTGGTGATGGAGAATTAGAAAATACTGAAACTGTTTAAATCTATTATACCATAATACAATATGAATATGGTGAATAAATATACTATCGAGACTCATTAGATAATTTGAATTATTTCAAATGTATATGGAATATGTGTCATTAAGTAATAGTCTTTTAACTTAGTTTCTTAGTGATGAAGTAACCTAAAATTTGGTGATACAGAAGAAGAAAAATACTGAAACTGTTTACATCTATTATACCATAATACAATATGAATATGGTGAATAAATATACTATCGAGACTGATTAGATGATTTGAATTATTTCAAATGTATATGGAATATGTGTCATTAAGTAATAGTCTTTTAACTTAGTTTCTTAGTGATGAAGTAACCTAAGATTTTTTGATGGACAAGAAGAAAAATATTGAAATTATTTACATCTATTATACGATAATTCAATATGAATATGGTGGATAAATATACTATCGAGACTCATTAGATAATTTGAATTATTTCAAATGTATATGGAACATGTGTCATTAAGTAATAGTCTTTTAACTTAGTTTCTTAGTGATGAAGTAACCTAAAATTTTGTGATAGAGAAGAAGAAAAATATTGAAATTGTTTACATCTATTATACCATAATACAATATGAATATGGTGGATAAATATACTATCGAGACTAATTAGATAATTTGAATTATTTCAAATGTATATGGAATATGTGTCATTAAGTAATAGTCTTTTAACTTGGTTTCTTAGTGATGAAGTAACCTAAAATTTGGTGATGGAGAATTAGAAAATACGGAAACTGTTTACATCTATTATACCATAATACAATGTGAATATGGTGAATAAATATTCTATCGAGACTCATTAGATAATTTGAAATATTTCAAATGTATATGGAATATGTGTCATTAAGTAATAGTCTTTTAACTTAGTTTCTTAGTGATGAAGTAACCTAAAATTTGGTGATAGAGAATTAGAAAATACTGAAACTGTTTACATCTATTATACCATAATACAATATGAATATGGTGGATAAATATACTATCGAGACTCATTAGATAATTTGAATTATTTCAAACGTATATGGAATATGTGTCATTAAGTATTAGTCTTTTAACTTAGTTTCTTAGTGATGACGTAAACTAAGATTTGGGGAAGGAGAATTAGAAAATACTGAAACTATTTACATCTATTATAGCATAATACAATATGAATATGGTGAATAAATATACTATCGAGACTCATTAGATAATTTGAAATATTTCAAATGTATATGGAATATGTGTCATTAAGTAATAGTCTTTTAACTTAGTTTCTTAGTGATTAAGTAACCTAAGATTTGGTGATGGAGAATTAGAAAATACTGAAACTATTTACATCTATTATACCATAATACAATATGAATATGGTGAATAAATATACTATCGAGACTCATTAGATAATTTGAATTATTTCAAATGTATATGGAATATGTGTCATTAAGTAATAGTCTTTTAACTTGGTTTCTTAGTGATTAAGTAACATAAGATTTGGTGATGGAGAATTAGAAAAAACTGAAACTGTTTACATCTATTATACCATAATACAATATTAATAAGGTGAATAAATATACTATCGAGACTCATTAGATAATTTGAATTATTTCAAATGTATATGGAATATGTGTCATTAAGTAATAGTCTTTTAACTTAGTTTCTTAGTGATGAAGTAACCTAAAATTTGGTGATACAGAAGAAGAAAAATACTGAAACTGTTTACATCTATTATACCATAATACAATATGAATATGGTGAATAAATATACTATCGAGACTGATTAGATGATTTGAATTATTTCAAATGTATATGGAATATGTGTCATTAAGTAATAGTCTTTTAACTTAGTTTCTTAATGATGAAGTAACCTAAGATTTGGTGATGGAGAATTAGAAAATATTGAAACTGTTTACATCTATTATACCATAATACAATATGAATATGGTGTATAAATATACTATCGAGACTCATTAGATAATTTGAATTATTTCAAATGTATATGGAATATGTGTCATTAAGTAATAGTCTCTTAACTTAGTTTCTTAGTGATGAAGTAACCTAAAATTTGGTGATAAAGAAGAAGAAAAATACTGAAACTGTTTACATCTATTATACCATAATACAATATGAATATGGTGAATAAATATACTATCGAGACTCATTAGATAATTTGAATTATTTCAAATGTATATGGAATATATGTCATTAAGTAATAGTCTTTTAACTTAGTTTCTTAGTGATGAAGTAACCTAAGATTTTTTGATGGACAAGAAGAAAAATATTGAAATTATTTACATCTATTATACGATAATTCAATATTAATATGGTGGATAAATATACTATCGAGACTCATTAGATAATTTGAATTATTTCAAATGTATATGGAACATGTGTCATTAAGTAATAGTCTTTTAACTTTGTTTCTTAGTGATGAAGTAACCTAATATTTTGTGATGGAGAATTAGAAAATACTGAAACTGTTTACCTGTATTATACCATAATACAATATGAATATGGTGAAAAAATATAATATCGAGACTCATTAGATAATTTGAATTATTTCGAATGTATATGGAATATGTGTCATTAAGTAATAGTCTTTTAACTTAGTTTCTTAGTGATGAAGTAACCTAAGATTTGGTGATGGAGAATTAGAAAATACTGAAATTGATTACATCTATTATACCATAATACAATATAAATATGGTGGATAAATATACTATCGATACTCATTAGATAATTTGAATTATTTCAAATGTATATGGAATATGTGTCATTAAGTAATAATCTTTTAACTTAGTTTCTTAGTGATGAAGTAACCTAAGATTTGGTGATAGAGAATTAGAAAATACTGAAACTGTTTACATCTATTATACCATAATACAATATGAATATGGTGGATAAATATACTATCGAGACTCATTAGATAATTTGAATTATTTCAAACGTATATGGAATATGTGTCATTAAGTATTAGTCTTTTAACTTAGTTTCTTAGTGATGACGTAAACTAAGATTTGGGGAAGGAGAATTAGAAAATACTGAAACTATTTACATCTATTATAGCATAATACAATATGAATATGGTGAATAAATATACTATCGAGACTCATTAGATAATTTGAAATATTTCAAATGTATATGGAATATGTGTCATTAAGTAATAGTCTTTTAACTTAGTTTCTTAGTGATTAAGTAACCTAAGATTTGGTGATGGAGAATTAGAAAATACTGAAACTATTTACATCTATTATACCATAATACAATATGAATATGGTGAATAAATATACTATCGAGACTCATTAGATAATTTGAATTATTTCAAATGTATATGGAATATGTGTCATTAAGTAATAGTCTTTTAACTTGGTTTCTTAGTGATTAAGTAACATAAGATTTGGTGATGGAGAATTAGAAAAAACTGAAACTGTTTACATCTATTATACCATAATACAATATTAATAAGGTGAATAAATATACTATCGAGACTCATTAGATAATTTGAATTATTTCAAATGTATATGGAATATGTGTCATTAAGTAATAGTCTTTTAACTTAGTTTCTTAGTGATGAAGTAACCTAAAATTTGGTGATACAGAAGAAGAAAAATACTGAAACTGTTTACATCTATTATACCATAATACAATATGAATATGGTGAATAAATATACTATCGAGACTGATTAGATGATTTGAATTATTTCAAATGTATATGGAATATGTGTCATTAAGTAATAGTCTTTTAACTTAGTTTCTTAATGATGAAGTAACCTAAGATTTGGTGATGGAGAATTAGAAAATATTGAAACTGTTTACATCTATTATACCATAATACAATATGAATATGGTGTATAAATATACTATCGAGACTCATTAGATAATTTGAATTATTTCAAATGTATATGGAATATGTGTCATTAAGTAATAGTCTCTTAACTTAGTTTCTTAGTGATGAAGTAACCTAAAATTTGGTGATAAAGAAGAAGAAAAATACTGAAACTGTTTACATCTATTATACCATAATACAATATGAATATGGTGAATAAATATACTATTGAGACTCATTAGATAATTTGAATTATTTCAAATGTATATGGAATATATGTCATTAAGTAATAGTCTTTTAACTTAGTTTCTTAGTGATGAAGTAACCTAAGATTTTTTGATGGACAAGAAGAAAAATATTGAAATTATTTACATCTATTATACGATAATTCAATATTAATATGGTGGATAAATATACTATCGAGACTCATTAGATAATTTGAATTATTTCAAATGTATATGGAACATGTGTCATTAAGTAATAGTCTTTTAACTTTGTTTCTTAGTGATGAAGTAACCTAATATTTTGTGATGGAGAATTAGAAAATACTGAAACTGTTTACCTGTATTATACCATAATACAATATGAATATGGTGAAAAAATATAATATCGAGACTCATTAGATAATTTGAATTATTTCGAATGTATATGGAATATGTGTCATTAAGTAATAGTCTTTTAACTTAGTTTCTTAGTGATGAAGTAACCTAAGATTTGGTGATGGAGAATTAGAAAATACTGAAATTGATTACATCTATTATACCATAATACAATATAAATATGGTGGATAAATATACTATCGATACTCATTAGATAATTTGAATTATTTCAAATGTATATGGAATATGTGTCATTAAGTAATAATCTTTTAACTTAGTTTCTTAGTGATGAAGTAACCTAAGATTTGGTGATGGAGAATTAGAAAATACTAAAATTGTTTACATCTATTATACCACAATACAATATGAATATGGTGTATAAATATACTATCGAGACTCATTAGATAATTTGAGTTATTTCAAATGTATATGGAATATGTGTCATTAAGTAATAGTCTCTTATCTTAGTTTTTTAGTGATGAAGTAACCTAAAATTTGGTAATGGAGAAGAAGGAAAATATTGAAATTGTTTACATCTATTATACCATAATACAATATGAATATGGTGGACAAATATACTATCGAGACTCATTAGATAATTTCAATTATTTCAAATGTATATGGAATATGTGTCATTAAGTAATAGTCTTTTAACTTAGTTTCTTAGTGATGAAGTAACCTAAGATTTGGGGAAGGAGAATTAGAAAATACTGAAACTGTTTACATCTATTAGACCATAATACAATATGAATATGGTGGATAAATATACTATCGAGACTCATTAGATAATTTGAATTATTTCAAACGTATATGGAATATGTGTCATTAAGTAATAGTATTTTAACTTAGTTTCTTAGTGATGAAGTAACCTAAGATTTGGGGAAGGAGAATTAGAAAATAATGAAACTATTTACATCTATTATACCATAATACAATATGAATATGGTGAATAAATATACTATCGAGACTCATTAGATAATTTGAAATATTTCAAATGTATATGGAATATGTGTCATTAAGTAATAGTCTTTTAACTTAGTTTCTTAGTGATTAAGTAACCTAAGATTTGGTGATGGAGAATTAGAAAATACTAAAACTGTTTACATCCATTATACCATAATACAATATGAATATGGTGAATAAATATACTATCGAGACTCATTAGATAATTTGAATTATTTCAAATGTATATGGAATATGTTTTATTAAGTAATAGTCTTATAACTTGGTTTCTTAGTGATGAAGTAACCTAAAATTTGGTGATGGAGAATTAGAAAATACTGAAACTGTTTAAATCTATTATACCATAATACAATATGAATATGGTGAATAAATATACTATCGAGACTCATTAGATAATTTGAATTATTTCAAATGTATATGGAATATGTGTCATTAAGTAATAGTCTTTTAACTTAGTTTCTTAGTGATGAAGTAACCTAAAATTTGGTGATACAGAAGAAGAAAAATACTGAAACTGTTTACATCTATTATACCATAATACAATATGAATATGGTGAATAAATATACTATCGAGACTGATTAGATGATTTGAATTATTTCAAATGTATATGGAATATGTGTCATTAAGTAATAGTCTTTTAACTTAGTTTCTTAGTGATGAAGTAACCTAAGATTTTTTGATGGACAAGAAGAAAAATATTGAAATTATTTACATCTATTATACGATAATTCAATATGAATATGGTGGATAAATATACTATCGAGACTCATTAGATAATTTGAATTATTTCAAATGTATATGGAACATGTGTCATTAAGTAATAGTCTTTTAACTTAGTTTCTTAGTGATGAAGTAACCTAAAATTTTGTGATAGAGAAGAAGAAAAATATTGAAATTGTTTACATCTATTATACCATAATACAATATGAATATGGTGGATAAATATACTATCGAGACTAATTAGATAATTTGAATTATTTCAAATGTATATGGAATATGTGTCATTAAGTAATAGTCTTTTAACTTGGTTTCTTAGTGATGAAGTAACCTAAAATTTGGTGATGGAGAATTAGAAAATACGGAAACTGTTTACATCTATTATACCATAATACAATGTGAATATGGTGAATAAATATTCTATCGAGACTCATTAGATAATTTGAAATATTTCAAATGTATATGGAATATGTGTCATTAAGTAATAGTCTTTTAACTTAGTTTCTTAGTGATGAAGTAACCTAAAATTTGGTGATAGAGAATTAGAAAATACTGAAACTGTTTACATCTATTATACCATAATACAATATGAATATGGTGGATAAATATACTATCGAGACTCATTAGATAATTTGAATTATTTCAAACGTATATGGAATATGTGTCATTAAGTATTAGTCTTTTAACTTAGTTTCTTAGTGATGACGTAAACTAAGATTTGGGGAAGGAGAATTAGAAAATACTGAAACTATTTACATCTATTATAGCATAATACAATATGAATATGGTGAATAAATATACTATCGAGACTCATTAGATAATTTGAAATATTTCAAATGTATATGGAATATGTGTCATTAAGTAATAGTCTTTTAACTTAGTTTCTTAGTGATTAAGTAACCTAAGATTTGGTGATGGAGAATTAGAAAATACTGAAACTATTTACATCTATTATACCATAATACAATATGAATATGGTGAATAAATATACTATCGAGACTCATTAGATAATTTGAATTATTTCAAATGTATATGGAATATGTGTCATTAAGTAATAGTCTTTTAACTTGGTTTCTTAGTGATTAAGTAACATAAGATTTGGTGATGGAGAATTAGAAAAAACTGAAACTGTTTACATCTATTATACCATAATACAATATTAATAAGGTGAATAAATATACTATCGAGACTCATTAGATAATTTGAATTATTTCAAATGTATATGGAATATGTGTCATTAAGTAATAGTCTTTTAACTTAGTTTCTTAGTGATGAAGTAACCTAAAATTTGGTGACACATAAGAAGAAAAATACTGAAACTGTTTACATCTATTATACCATAATACAATATGAATATGGTGAATAAATATACTATCGAGACTGATTAGATGATTTGAATTATTTCAAATGTATATGGAATATGTGTCATTAAGTAATAGTCTTTTAACTTAGTTTCTTAATGATGAAGTAACCTAAGATTTGGTGATGGAGAATTAGAAAATATTGAAACTGTTTACATCTATTATACCATAATACAATATGAATATGGTGTATAAATATACTATCGAGACTCATTAGATAATTTGAATTATTTCAAATGTATATGGAATATGTGTCATTAAGTAATAGTCTCTTAACTTAGTTTCTTAGTGATGAAGTAACCTAAAATTTGGTGATAAAGAAGAAGAAAAATACTGAAACTGTTTACATCTATTATACCATAATACAATATGAATATGGTGAATAAATATACTATCGAGACTCATTAGATAATTTGAATTATTTCAAATGTATATGGAATATATGTCATTAAGTAATAGTCTTTTAACTTAGTTTCTTAGTGATGAAGTAACCTAAGATTTTTTGATGGACAAGAAGAAAAATATTGAAATTATTTACATCTATTATACGATAATTCAATATTAATATGGTGGATAAATATACTATCGAGACTCATTAGATAATTTGAATTATTTCAAATGTATATGGAACATGTGTCATTAAGTAATAGTCTTTTAACTTTGTTTCTTAGTGATGAAGTAACCTAATATTTTGTGATGGAGAATTAGAAAATAATGAAACTGTTTACCTGTATTATACCATAATACAATATGAATATGGTGAAAAAATATAATATCGAGACTCATTAGATAATTTGAATTATTTCGAATGTATATGGAATATGTGTCATTAAGTAATAGTCTTTTAACTTAGTTTCTTAGTGATGAAGTAACCTAAGATTTGGTGATGGAGAATTAGAAAATACTGAAATTGATTACATCTATTATACCATAATACAATATAAATATGGTGGATAAATATACTATCGATACTCATTAGATAATTTGAATTATTTCAAATGTATATGGAATATGTGTCATTAAGTAATAATCTTTTAACTTAGTTTCTTAGTGATGAAGTAACCTAAGATTTGGTGATGGAGAATTAGAAAATACTAAAATTGTTTACATCTATTATACCACAATACAATATGAATATGGTGTATAAATATACTATCGAGACTCATTAGATAATTTGAGTTATTTCAAATGTATATGGAATATGTGTCATTAAGTAATAGTCTCTTATCTTAGTTTTTTAGTGATGAAGTAACCTAAAATTTGGTAATGGAGAAGAAGGAAAATATTGAAATTGTTTACATCTATTATACCATAATACAATATGAATATGGTGGACAAATATACTATCGAGACTCATTAGATAATTTCAATTATTTCAAATGTATATGGAATATGTGTCATTAAGTAATAGTCTTTTAACTTAGTTTCTTAGGGATGAAGTAAACTAAAATTTGGTGATGGAGAATTAGAAAATACGGAAACTGTTTACATCTATTATACCATAATACAATGTGAATATGGTGAATAAATATTATATTGAGACTCATTAGATAATTTGAAATATTTCAAATGTATATGGAATATGTGTCATTAAGTAATAGTCTTTTAACTTAGTTTCTTAGTGATGAAGTAACCTAAAATTTGGTGATAGAGAATTAGAAAATATTGAAACTGTTTACATCTATTATACCATAATACAATATGAATATGGTGGATAAATATACTATCGAGACTCATTAGATAATTTGAAATATTTCAAATGTATATGGAATATGTGTCATTAAGTAATAGTCTTTTAACTTAGTTTCTTAGTGATGAAGTAACCTAAGATTTGGGGAAGGAGAATTAGAAAATACTGAAACTATTTACATCTATTATACCATAATACAATATGAATATGGTGAATAAATATACTATCGAGACTCATTAGATAATTTGAAATATTTCAAATGTATATGGAATATGTGTCATTAAGTAATAGTCTTTTAACTTAGTTTCTTAGTGATTAAGTAACCTAAGATTTGGTGATGGAGAATTAGAAAATACTAAAATTGTTTACATCTATTATACCATAATACAATATGAATATGGTGAATAAATATACTATCGAGACTCATTAGATAGTTTGAATTATTTCAAATGTATATGGAGTATGTGTCGTTAAGTAATAGTCTCTTAACTTAGTTTCTTAGTGATGAAGTAACCTAAAATTTAGTGATGGAGAATTAGAAAATACTGAAGTTGATTACATCTATTATACCATAATACAATATGAATATGGTGGATAAATATACTATCGATACTCATTAGATAATTTGAATTATTTCAAATGTATATGGAATATGTGTCATTAAGTAATAATCTTTTAACTTAGTTTCTTAGTGATGAAGTAACCTAAGATTTGGTGATGGAGAATTAGAAAATACTAAAATTGTTTACATCTATTATACCACAATACAATATGAATATGGTGTATAAATATACTATCGAGACTCATTAGATAATTTGAGTTATTTCAAATGTATATGGAATATGTGTCATTAAGTAATAGTCTCTTAACTTAGTTTTTTAGTGATGAAGTAACCTAAAATTTGGTGATGGAGAAGAAGGAAAATATTGAAATTGTTTACATCTATTATACGATAATAAAATATGAATATGGTTGATAAATATACTATCCAGACTCATTAGATAATTTGAATTATTTCAAATGTATATGGAATATGTGTCATTAAGTAATAGTCTTTTAACTTAGTTTCTTAGTGATGAAGTAACCTAAAATTTGGTGATAAAGAATTAGAAAATATTGAAACTGTTTACATCTATTATACCATAATACAATATGAATATGGTGGATAAATATACTATCGAGATTCATTAGATAATTTGAATTATTTCAAACGTATATGGAATATGTGTCATTAAGTAATAGTCTTTTAACTTAGTTTCTTAGTGATGAAGTAACCTAAGATTTGGGGAAGGAGAATTAGAAAATACTGAAACTGTTTACATCTATTATACCATAATACAATATGAATATGGTGAATAAATATACTATCGAGACTCATTAGATAATTTGAAATATTTCAAATGTATATGGAATATGTGTCATTAAGTAATAGTCTTTTAACTTAGTTTCTTAGTGATTAAGTAACCTAAGATTTGGTGATGGAGAATTAGAAAATACTAAAATTGTTTACATCCATTATACCATAATACAATATGAATATGGTGAATAAATATACTATCGAGACTCATTAGATAATTTGAATTATTACAAATGTATATGGAGTATGTGTCGTTAAGTAATAGTCTCTTAACTTAGTTTCTTAGTGATGAAGTAACCTAAAATTTAGTGATGGAGAATTAGAAAATACTGAAATTGATTACATCTATTATACCATAATACAATATGAATATGGTGGATAAATATACTATCGATACTCATTAGATAATTTGAATTATTTCAAATGTATATGGAATATGTGTCATTAAGTAATAATCTTTTAACTTAGTTTCTTAGTGATGAAGTAACCTAAGATTTGGTGATGGAGAATTAGAAAATACTAAAATTGTTTACATCTATTATACCAAAATACAATATGAATATGGTGTATAAATATACTATCGAGACTCATTAGATAATTTGAGTTATTTCAAATGTATATGGAATATGTGTCATTAAGTAATAATCTTTTAACTTAGTTTCTTAGTGATGAAGTAACCTAAGATTTGGTGATGGAGAATTAGAAAATACTGAAACTGTTTACATCTATTATACCATAATACAATATTAATATGGTGAATAAATATACTATCGAGAATCATTAGATAATTTGAATTATTTCAAATGTATATGGAATATGTGTCATTAAGTAATAGTCTTTTAACTTAGTTTCTTAGTGATGAAGTAACCTAAAATTTGGTGATAGAGAAGAAGAAAAATATTGAAATTGTTTACATCTATTATACCATAATACAATATGAATATGGTGGATAAATATACTATCGAGACTCATTAGATAATTTGAATTATTTCAAATGTATATGGAATATGTGTCATTAAGTAATAGTCTTTTAACTTGGTTTCTTAGTGATGAAGTAACCTAAAATTTGGTGATGGAGAATTAGAAAATACGAAAACTGTTTACATCTATTATACCATAATACAATGTGAATATGGTGAATAAATATTCTATCGAGACTCATTAGATAATTTGAAATATTTCAAATGTATATGGAATATGTGTCATTAAGTAATAGTCTTTTAACTTAGTTTCTTAGTGATGAAGTAACCTAAAATTTGGTGATAGAGAATTAGAAAATACTGAAACTGTTTACATCTATTATACCATAATACAATATGAATATGGTGGATAAATATACTATCGAGACTCATTAGATAATTTGAATTATTTCAAACGTATATGGAATATGTGTCATTAAGTAATAGTCTTTTAACTTAGTTTCTTAGTGATGAAGTAACCTAAAATTTGGTGATGGAGAATTAGAAAATACTGAAACTGTTTACATCTATTATACCATAATACAATATGAATATGGTGAATAAATATACTATCGAGACTCATTAGATAATTTGAATTATTTCAAATGTATATGGAATATGTGTCATTAAGTAATAGTCTTTTAACTTAGTTTCTTAGTGATGAAGTAACCTAAAATTTGGTGATAGAGAAAAAGAAAAATACTGAAACTGTTTACATCTATTATACCATAATACAATATGAATATGGTGAATAAATATACTATCGAGACTGATTAGATGATTTGAATTATTTCAAATGTATATGGAATATGTGTCGTTAAGTAATAGTCTTTTAACTTAGTTTCTTAGTGATGAAGTAACCTAAGATTTTTTGATGGACAAGAAGAAAAATATTGAAATTATATACATCTATTATACGATAATTCAATATGAATATGGTGGATAAATATACTATCGAGACTCATTAGATAATTTGAATTATTTCAAATGTATATGGAACATGCGTCATTAAGTAATAGTCTGTTAACTTAGTTTCTTAGTGATGAAGTAACCTAATATTTTGTGATGGAGAATTAGAAAATACTGAAACTGTTTACATGTATTATACCATAATACAATATGAATATGGTGAAAAAATATACTATCGATACTCATTAGATAATCTGAATTATTTCAAATGTATATGGAATATGTGTCATTAAGTAATAGTCTTTTAACTTAGTTTCTTAGTGATAAAGTAACCTAAGATTTGGTGATGGAGAATTAGAAAATACTGAAATTGATTACATCTATTATACCATAATACAATATGAATATGGTGGATAAATATACTATCGATACTCATTAGATAATTTGAATTATTTCAAATGTATATGGAATATGTGTCATTAAGTAATAATCTTTTAACTTAGTTTCTTAGTGATGAAGTAACCTAAGATTTGGTGATGGAGAATTAGAAAATACTAAAATTGTTTACATCTATTATACCATAATACAATATGAATATGGTGTATAAATATACTATCGAGACTCATTAGATAATTTGAATTATTTCAAATGTATATGGAATATGTGTCATTAAGTAATAGTCTCTTAACTTAGTTTTTTAGTGATGAAGTAACCTAAAATTTGGTGATGGAGAAGAAGAAAAATATTGAAATTGTTTACATCTATTATACGATAATAAAATATGAATATGGTTGATAAATATACTATCCAGATTCATTAGATAATTTGAATTATTTCAAATGTATATGGAATATGTGTCATTAAGTAACAGTCTTTTAACTTAGTTTCTTAGTGATGAAGTAACCTAAGATTTGGTGATGGAGAATTAGAAAATACTGAAACTGTTTAAATCTATTATACCATAATACAATATGAATATGGTGAAAAAATATAATATCGAGACTCATTAGATAATTTGAATTATTTCAAATGTATATGGAATATGTGTCATTAAGTAATAGTCTTTTAACTTAGTTTCTTAGTGATGAAGTAACCTAATATTTTGTGATGGAGAATTAGAAAATAGTGAAACTGTTTACATGTATTATACCATAATACAATATGAATATGGTGAAAAAATATAATATCGAGACTCATTAGATAATTTGAATTATTTCAAATGTATATGGAATATGTGTCATTAAGTAATAGTTTTTTAACTTAGTTTCTTAGTGATGAAGTAACCTAAGATTTGGTGATGGAGAATTAGAAAATACTGAAATTGATTACATCTATTATACCATAATACAATATGAATATGGTGGATAAATATACTATCGATACTCATTAGATAATTTGAATTATTTCAAATGTATATGGAATATGTGTCATTAAGTAATAATCTTTTAACTTAGTTTCTTAGTGATGAAGTAACCTAAGATTTGGTGATGGAGAATTAGAAAATACTGAAATTGATTACATCTATTATACCATAATACAATATGAATATGGTGGATAAATATACTATCGAGACTCATTAGATAATTTGAATTATTTCAAATGTATATGGAATATGTGTCATTAAGTAATAGTCTCTTAACTTATGTTTTTAGTGATGAAGTAACCTAAAATTTGGTGATGGAGAAGAAGAAAAATATTGAAATTGTTTACATCTATTATACGATAATACAATATGAATACGGTGGATAAATATACTATCGAGACTCATTAGATAATTTGAATTATTTCAAATGTATATGGAATATGTGTCATTAAGTAATAGTCTTTTAACTTAGTTTCTTAGTGATGAAGTAACTTAAGATTTGGTGATGGAGAATTAGAAAATACTGAAACTGTTTACATCTATTATACCATAATACAATATGAATATGGTGAATAAATATACTATCGAGACTGATTAGATGATTTGAATTATTTCAAATGTATATGGAATATGTGTCATTAAGTAACAGTCTTTTAACTTAGTTTCTTAGTGATGAAGTAACCTAAAATTTTGTGATGGAGAATTAGAAAATACGGAAACTGTTTACATCTATTATACCATAATACAATGTGAATATGGTGAATAAATATTCTATCGAGACTCATTAGATAATTTGAAATATTTCAAATGTATATGTAATATGTGTCATTAAGTAATAGTCTTTTAACTTAGTTTCTTAGTGATGAAGTAACCTAAGATTTGGTGATAGAGAATTAGAAAATACTGAAACTGTTTACATCTATTATACCATAATACAATATGAATATGGTGGATAAATATACTATCGAGACTCATTAGATAATTTGAATTATTTCAAACGTATATGGAATATGTTTCATTAAGTAATAGTCTTTTAACTTAGTTTCTTAGTGATGAAGTAACCTAAAATTTGGTGATGGAGAAGAAGAAAATACTGAAATTGTTTACATCTATTATACGATAATAAAATATGAATATGGTGAATAAATATACTATCGAGACTCATTAGATAATTTGAATTATTTCAAATGTATATGGAATATGTGTCATTAAGTAATAGTCTTTTAACTTAGTTTCTTAGTGATGAAGTAACCTAAAATTTGGTGATAGAGAAGAAGAAAAATACTGAAACTGTTTACATCTATTATACCATAATACAATATGAATATGGTGAATAAATATACTATCGAGACTGATTAGATGATTTGAATTATTTCAAATGTATATGGAATATGTGTCGTTAAGTAATAGTCTTTTAACTTAGTTTCTTAGTGATGAAGTAACCTAAGATTTTTTGATGGACAAGAAGAAAAATATTGAAATTATATACATCTATTATACAATAATTCAATATGAATATGGTGGATAAATATACTATCGAGACTCATTAGATAATTTGAATTATTTCAAATGTATATGGAACATGCGTCATTAAGTAATAGTCTTTTAACTTAGTTTTTTAGTGATGAAGTAACCTAATATTTTGTGATGGAGAATTAGAAAATACTGAAACTGTTTACATGTATTATACCATAATACAATATGAATATGGTGAAAAAATATACTATCGATACTCATTAGATAATCTGAATTATTTCAAATGTATATGGAATATGTGTCATTAAGTAATAGTCTTTTAACTTAGTTT